>JABFQD010000712.1:0-22990 GCA_022817045.1 Psix sp. ZL-2020 | reverse complement strand
AGTTATACATTGTTTTAATTGTTGTACCAGACACTTTAATGTATAAAAATACATTGTTTATCATGGGAAAAAAATATATATTGTAATCTACGTTTATCCAAGTAAAAATTTGAATTAGTAACACACAAGGCACTTGTGAGTTGTTATTAATATTGTAAGTTGTTATTTACATTTTGAGGACGTTGTAAGAAAAATTTACAAAGGTCTCGTAGGAAATATAAACCTTTGTATTAGGCAGTAGCAAATGGAAATGAGTATGTGCGGAGGTGAGAACTCAAGTATGCATTGACATTTTCAAGAAGTAATCCAGAGTAATAAATTTATAACAAAATCAATAAATGGTACTCATTAAGTAGATTCAACATTTCATTAATTTGATCAAACTTATTATTTTCTTTTATTGGGAAAACTATTTTGAGACGAATATCAAATCACTACCTCATAGCAGGCAACGAAAAAACCTCTGCAAGTGATACAAATTTCTCGATACAATTCGGGATGAATTATGTAAATTGCATGTGTTAAATGATAGAACGATATCTCCATAATTGAGGGAGGTTTTCTAATGCCGCCACTGAGGAGAATTAAATTATAATATGCAAATTTAAATGAAAGAATATAAAATTATTTTATTTTATTCATCCTGTTTATTTTGTATTATTTATTATGTTTTAAGATTTTGTTTATTTTTTGTTTATTTCCAAAATATAATGTCATTCTTGTTTTACTAATTGAATTGTGAAATACTTCGACAACGTATGTTAAACAATTTTACATCACAGGCGCTTCCAAAACTTAGTTTTATTCCCAAAAAAGCGGAAGGGAAATAACGTTACTCTCTCTCTTGAGAGCAAAAAGCAATCTTGAGAGGGAAGTGGTGGTTTTCTTCCGCAAAGAAGGGAAACATTGTCCTTCTTTTTCTTATTCAAGAATAAACACTGCTTTTTCTTTTGCACTTATGATGTTCAAAACAGCGTACTTCGCGATAGGGAAATCCATTGATAAGGATTTTCGGCTTTCGACTTTGCATCGTGTTGAAAATGACTTTCACCAGTAATCATATTTCTTTCTTTTGACTGAATAAGTTTGACAACAATTTTATGTTTGACTGTGGTTTAGGGAAAATCTCTAAATAATTTGCAGTATAAACTTGAATAACTATTATTCAACTAGCTATTCATTTTTCTCCGGCATTTCATCATCCCTTTTTAGTGACCAAGCTGTATGAAATTCCATTACTGTAGAAGTATGTGATCATAAATGATGATTAAGTTTTTTTTTAAACTGGCATCGAAAGTTGTAGTTATCTACATTTTTGTTTAATGCTACGTTTCAAATATTAATTACCAAGAGGATTGTTTTTATTTTCTACATTTTTATTTTAATGTAAACATAAAAACTATTTATTGATTTTGTAAAGTTAGTTTATTAATCTATTTATGTTTAATCCAATTATTTACAGTTTTATTTTTTTACCAATTCTTATAAGAGTTGAAAGAAATTAACAATGCTAATTTTTATTAGTGATTAAAATAATCAAAATCATCAAATGTTGCAAATCAAATATGCATTGGATTTTTTTGTGTTTTTTTTTAGCGCTGACTAGGAGAGAATAGAGGATTAATTAAGGTTCTATTACAATTCTTCTAGATATATCAAGCATAATATTTTTTTATATACTTACTTTAAGACTATTTACTGAAATCGATATACAAAATGCTGATGATAAGTATTATTTGAATGATTTCCAGTATTGCTGTAAAAGATTTCATTATATAGAAATTTAAAGCTGGTACTTGAGATAATCTATTTTTTACTCTTTATTTTATAAAATGGTTTTCAACATGAAATTCACGATATAATCTTTTTTCTAGTCATTTTTTGTTTGTCTTTTGTTGATTATTTATTAAGATTCTGTTTATTCAACTTGTACATTGTCCACTATTTTCATTGAACTTTTCATTTCGTTTTAAGGACATAAAAATAAATTACAAACCTCTCATTATTTATTCAAAATAATAAAGACCAGTTATTTGATCGCTAATACTAAAGGTTTCGCCAGCTATTTTGTTCAAATTATATTCATTTCTGTATTAATTTAAATAAAAATCATAGTCATTTTACAAATTTCCTATTCAGATCTCATTATTATAATTTTTTTCATTTATTAAGTTATAGTAAAAATTGTTGTGATATTTTAACAATAAATAAACAATCAAGAAAATATCGTTTTTAGTGAGAAGAAATTTGAGTTGCTTCAATCAAGTGAAAAAATTGTTTCGAGAAAACCTACATCCATCGTGGCAACTTTTCACAACGCAATTCGCATATACAAAAAAATCAAATTACATATGTAAATCTGAGAATTTTAGCTGATTTAAAACACGTTTCGAGAATTTCACATATAAAGTATCAAATTTCTTTTTTAATCTATCAGTGAAAAATATTAACCTTTAACTCGACGTATTGCGAATATATAGTGCTAGCATTATATAACAGGTCTTATTTACATATTTATACGAATTATCGATTTCGTCCGGATATTTATTTCAAGATATTAAATATTTTATGAAATTCAATAAGTAAAACTGAAATAACTATATCAAACGTTTGTGGTGAATTTTTAAAAGATATTATTAGATAAATTAGTCCTAGTCCTACGTTTAATCTAGTCTAAATTGACGAAATGATAAATCAATCTGATTTATCTATGAGGGGTTCATGCCGATTAATTACATATTTTATCTAGATGAATTATCTTACAACGTCTTTATGATTGCCTTGTAATAATGCAAGTTGCTTAGCAAAATTTTTACTTGGGACCGTTTATGTTATGTATATTTATTGACTATTGAAAATCTGTGCAGAGAAAAACTTAGAATTATTTTGATTGCGAGTATATAAGTAATAAATAGATTTAAACAAATAAATCGTCGATGATTGAGAAGGTTTTATGTTAAAACGAAGTGATCAATTGTAAAAATCATATTATATTTAATCTATTAAATAAAATTCCTTTCTATATAGATATATAGGTATTTATTTGATTTACCTAAACCTTGTTAACATACATTTTATATTCGTTCATCTAATTCAACAAATATTGTTTTATTCATGGTTCTTTCAAATGATCTTTTTTACATCATTTTTTAAAGCAAGCAAATTTATGCTATCTGTTCGTAAAAAAGTAGTAAATTAATAGTTTTTTATAATAATTTATTGTTGGTTTCACTTAAATATCATTTAACATAATCGCTTTAGTTTATTCATTGTTTAGTAACATGATTCTATTTTGCGAGAATCTCTTTTAAACTTTATATGCTTCGTAAGAATCTCTTTGTTTTATAGATCACTTCCTGTTTAATTTTACCTGATTTTAACTCCGTCATCACTTTTTCAACGTTCTTCTCTAGTATAACTTTACGCACAATTTTTCATTCCCATATAACTGAGTTTCATAACTTCACTTTCTTCGCTCTATCTTTTCTACAAGTCTCTCAATTTTTCTATCATTTTCATTAATTATTATTATTATTGAACAAGCTTAATTGTAATGCTCAAGTGACCGTGCAATAAATTTTAAAGTTCGGTCTACACTCCTATGTTATCTCATAATTTATAGATTTTACGCTTTCTTTATTTTCGAGAGTTCAATTATCGCGAATAAAAATCAGAAAACTCGTAAAGAAGCCGAAAGGTTTCTCTAACATTATCAAAGAAAAAAAAAGAATAAATTACATTTCCATTTGCGATTAATCAGCAAATAGCAATTGTACAATTGATACACATGGCAAACGCGTTGTACTGATAGTTGAACGTGCTTTCAGAAGTTTCATTTCGTATATAATTTCCATTTGTGAACATGGTCAACATGCAAACTAGTTAATATCCAATATTCGTTGTATTTTCGGCAAACTTTTTATCTATATATATTTATTTTATTACTTAGCCATTCATTATATATAAACATCTTTTTAAATAAAGCACTATTGTTGGCATGTCCTTCACGAAGTCATTAAGAAAACTGTTTGATGTTGGAACTTTTCTTGAGTAATACTACTTGATTTTAAAAGGTTTATTCCAAGATCGAAAGAAATTTATTCTGAAAGACTTTTTTATTGAATTTTCTATTTCGATTATTTCGCGGATACAGAATTTCAATTTTGTAACTAGATCTATTCAATTTGTTATTCCACACCTCTTTTTTGAATGTAACACTTTTCTTGCCCCTCTAATGAATACTGAATGATGTTGCGTGAGGATTTGAATTCTTGTAATGCATAATTAAGGATGATGAATTTGATCCTGATTAGCCGCAAGAAAATTGGTTATTTATCGCTAATTTACAAATTGTGTTAATTTGAACATCGATAGAGGTGTGACGAGCTTACCAGATATGTAATCTGATACTGATTATACGACCTGGTAGTACTCAGTACACGCGTAGTGGAATTGGCTCAAGTCCTGGACACCAAGTAAAGTGGCTCTCGGGGGAAAAATCGAAATCTGATCAGTCCAAACAATAGATCGAATTACACAAGGCGCGACTCCAATCACTACTTCAAGTCTGATCAAATATAGATCTTTTCACTAAAAAATTAATTTCTTACCGTCTAATTAATTTACCCGCAAACCAGGCCAAATCAAATATCTTACACAAATTACACTTTTATTAATTAAAAAAAAGAAAAATGAATTGCTAACCTTACTTTACATCATTTGACTACACATTTCTTTCTGATTCTTACAGTGAATACAGTTTCCGTAACTTGTAATTTATCAGCTAATAATTACATGATTTTTGCGCGTGGATAATCCTCGCCGGCTTTTCATTTATATACATAAGTCGCGGTTGAAAAAAGCGGTAATTTGTGCGCATTTCAATTTCCGCCGCGACTTCATAAACACCTCAAATCGTTTATGCGCTTAATTTTACTCGTTTCAATCGGTGCATAATTTACATTTAAATTGCATGTATATCGATTGCATTAAAGTCTACTCTTAACGGATTTCTAATCTCACTTATTTGTTCAGTCTACAATATCAGTAGTACAATGTCGCCTAGTGCATTCATGGAATTTCAATAATTGTATCATGCAATAACTTATCATGGGTTACAAATACATTTCCAGTTTTGTCTCGCGAGGAAGCTCGAATTTACAAATAATTAGTTTATACAAATAACAAGAGTTAATTTCAGGTGAATGAAAGCGTGTAATTGAGACGCGGCTATTAATGTAGTTATAAATCTGGCGAAAATGTTGTCGGCTGTAAAAAAGCTGTCTATAAATTATCAACTAATCAAATCCATGCGATTGAACTCGCATGATTCGAACTGCTAATAAACTCGGTGAACAGTAGCATACGTCCGAACCAAGGTGCACGTTTTGAATTGTCGGTTGTGCATAATTAAGGACGTAATTTAACTGCGGGATAAAAAGGAAAAATGCCGCTTTATCAAATTTGTGCTATTTTTGAACTTCGCAAAATGGCCAGCTGATATTTAGCCTCGTTTCGATGTTGTTTATCAATTAATTCGATTCTGCTTCTTGTTGAAATTATGCCGGATTTATTTGCGTTTTTATTGTAAACAGAGGTCGTGTGCTTATGACTTGTGTAAATCATATTTTTTGCCAAATTAAATGTTTACCACTTCGTTAAGTTAATATGAAAGGAATCGGGAAAATTGCGATTGATTGATTGAAAAAACAGATCTTATTTGATCGTTTCATTAATAATTAACGTGATACGAGTTCTGGCACGATAAGAGAAATTTCGAGCTTGCTACTCGTCCGTCGCATCGAATTAGAAATGGAACACGTTTGTCTGCTTAGAGCAATTATGCATATTTGAGTCAAATGAATGAGCAATGAGTCGTTGAATTCATTTTAAGAAAATGACATTTTTGTTTCAATATTTCCGTCTCTCTGCTCTATGCATTGATCAAGCTAATTTAAATGACTTTTCACGAGTTGCCAAAATGATCGATATAATTATGCAATTTGGAACGTGCAGAATCTCTGCAGCGAAAAACCAAATTGTTCAATTTTGATTTTTTGTCAAATTATGGAATTTGATGGAAGAAGAAAATGAAATAATTGCATGAATGTAACGACACTCGCGACGTTTAATCATATATGTATATAAATATGTACGGATATGCGCACAAATAAAAACATTTTTCGCGCGAGTACATCAAAAAGTCGGACAAAAATATTGGACAAAACAGCTTTCCATGATTTATGTTTTTTGATGAAAATCTAACTTTAAAAAAGTTTGAATATATTGTTAGTAATGAAACAAATCATCCGACTGTTTTTTCCACTGAAGTATTATGACAAACAATTTTCAGTTCATTTTATACGTCATTTAAATTAAATATTCGAAAGTATTATATTATTGATGAGAAACTCAGTTGTGAAATCGTGAAATCAGTTTTTTATCAAGTTTCGTTTTATTGAGTTGGTTGGGTCAGAAATAAACTATACAAACTGAAACAAACTAAAAAATAATCAAACTAAGAACACACGATCGCAATAAAAAAGCATTTCAAAGGTATCGTTAAATCAGCGCCGCGCAAACGTCGTCCGATCTTTAAGCAAATTTTGCGGCGTTTTAGCTTTTTTGAACGCGCGTCAAAGGTGCGAGCTTCTATTCTAATGCCTTTGTTTATACGCTAAATGAATCCAAAGCTCCGTCGAAACAACAGTTTCTTCGACATTTCTCTTCGCTGCATAAGTTGCTACGAAGAAGATACGGGCGCAAATCAAATTAAACATTGTTCAAACTTGTAAATTCCTGCAAAGTATCACGGATTGCCAGTCATTTATCAAGCCCATTATATTCTAAACTATCGTGCCAAAACTTAAATTAATCATCGATCCGCAACATTAATCATTATCAATTATTCGGACGTCGATTATTCACTTTTTTGCCCTCTCGATGATCTATTTTTTTCGCCGCGCACTAAATTTATAAACTTATTTTCGCTTCAGCAAGAAAATTCATTTTATGGTTCCAACGAAGCATTGAAAAATGAGCTCGCGAGCAAAACAAAAATCGCACTTTATAACCAGCCAGCAGTGCGTTGGATATACAGCATTATCCGTCGCGGAATTTCGCTTGGCTTATATCGGGCGAATCTTTGATTTCGCGGCGGATCCAATTGGCGGATGAGCTCTCGAAAGAGCGCGTCAAACGACCAGACGTCAAAGCAACTGGACACGCGAAAAGGAGCGTATACGAAATGTGACAACTAAACAACAATGGAGCTTGCTTCGGGATGTCAGCGGAGATGCGGTTTGGGGATGTTAGAAAAACAATGAAATGAAGATATAATACGCAAGCGCGCGGCTCCGTCGTGCTTTTCGAGTCACGAGGCGGCAGTCTCTCTGAAACGCTCAAACTCGCCTTCACCCTTGTCGCGCACTATACAATTCGACTGCAGGGCTGCGTTTTTTGTCATGCCTCCGGTCCATTCGCATCGACAACTCTTGCAAAACAATTAATCCGCGAGTGCCAAGTGATCCAAATATGTGTGATACTACCAATCACGCTCTCAGATTTGTTTTCGCCAGCTTTTATGCCAGTTGACAAGCTTGCTAGTTTTCAACACAACAAGGTACTCTAAACTCAAACAAATTCGTTTATTCATATTCATACCTCTTGCCGCAAAGTCAAAAACAAAATCATTGCAATTTGTTCCGTCCAAGTGAAACAGCTTTTTCCCGTTCATTTTCATTTTTTTGCAACATAAAACAAATAAACGATAAATTGCAATTCATTAATGGTCATTATTTTTAATGTGTATTTATGCAAGTAAATTGTGTGTCGAATGAATTCTTGTTTATTGTTTATTATGCTTGGGCTTTGTATGCAAATGTATTATGACAAAAATGAACTTGACATTGATATCGCATATTGTAACAAGTGCAATTTGGCGAGTGTGTAATTCGACGAGATTGCCTGCTGGCCTGCAGCAGTCAATTACCAAACGACTTTGTCGCCTCTGTTCACAGACGTTCGGGTGATTTTTTCATTACGCGTAACGCGAATTCGGCATCCGGAGTTCAACTCTAACTGCTTCTTTTTGCGATTGTACAGCATTATCTCGTTGTGTTGGACTCATGAGTATTTCTCTCACTCAATGCAAGTTATTTAATGTTATCTTTAAATAAGCAACTGCTGAATAACTTGCATTCAAAATAGCTCGCAGCGTTTTGCTAGCGCAACTAAACTTCTCGCTAATCACAACCAATTTTGTGACAATTTAATTGACTTTTAATCGTAGAATAATAAATCATGTTCGGTGATGTTACATTTTTGTGTCTCATCGGGTCCGAAAATACCAAGCAATTTCGCTCGGAGAAACAGAGTCTCAAATTGCAAGCGAAATGACTATTTTCTTGTGGTCCATAATTCATTCAACTCACGTAATGACGAATGTACATTGTAGCGTAAACATTTAGCGCGTTAAAAGATTGCGACCGAGTGGCATCATTTGTTTCTATTGATCAAAACGGTAAGTTTAATCTCGTTATTGAATACTTCCGCCCGGGAATATAAGGATTACGCGGGTCAAGCAAAGGACCGACGCCTTTTTCGATTTCGAATTTTTGAAAGCCACGCGATGATCTCGCGGAAGAAAAGAGCCAGAAATGAAACATAGCAGAGAATTATCATAGCTATTATGGCGAAGATAAACTTTAATTGGTTTCGTCGAATTCAAATTCTGAAGTAGCTCTTCCCCATGAAATGTAAAAGCCACAATTTCGCTAGATTTTTGGCCAGCGTGTTTCTAATTAGCATTCAAATTCGACGAATATCGAAATCGAGATTGGCTGGCTTCGAAATAAGCCAAGTGGCTCGGCGAAATAAAATAATTTCGCCGAAGGAAATAATAAGCGCGATGTCAGGGCAATAAAAATAATCCACTAAATATATAACTGGAGAGGCGAATCTTGTTTTCAAATCGTCATCTAAAATTGAAAAGGAAATTATGATATCCTTTTTCTCTCGCTCGGCAGAACGTGTGTGAGTATTATATGGAATATCAGACAATTATACGCCCAATGCGCTGATCCCGAACACCCGTGCTTTTTTCTGCGATGGCTTTCACATACCATTTAGTTACTGGGATATCTAAAAAGTATCGGTTTTTCATAAAAAAAATCAATTCGGCGTTGACGTATCGTACATTCACGCTATTTTCATATTTTGAAACAAAAGGCAAAATCATCCGCGCTCACATTTTATCATGTAAAAATAGCCAATGCTATATTTATTACTTTCACCTTTTTTCAACATTATTGGGAACCATGAGAATGATAATGAAAAGCGTCTAAAGGTTATGATTATATTTTTATCTGTTCCAGCAGAAATAAGAAGTCTAGTATTATGTGAAATCAATGTACACTCGGGCCAACTTTGGCAGTAGATCTGATTTTGATTCCAGCGTCAGATCTTACATTTTATTTTAAACTTGTGACGTCAGTTCTGACGTAAAATCTCATACACAATCTGTCATTAATTGTCATAATAATAAGCACTTTCATTATTTTATAATACTCCGTTCAATTTGTGGCGTATTTTTTCTTTCCCTGCGATTTAGACTAATAAGACAGGCTTTTCCTGCTTTATCATTTGCAAATTATATTTGATAGAAATTATGATACATCAAGTTTTCAATTACTGTAAAAATGTTGACTAGTTTATACGCTTACGAATAGAATCATTGATGAAACGAAATTGCAAAAGCAGCTATTTCAGTGACAACAAAGTCAATTTAAATGGTTACTATAACCATTTAGAATGATAGGATTCTTCGTATTATAATAGTGAAATAAGTGCATTGAAGGCTACGGCTGTTGAAATGGTAAAATAAAAACATCGTAAATTTGAATGTAACATTTTTGCAAAAAGTAAAATGTATGTTAAAAATTGCACTAAAATGTTATTCGACGACCAATCTGCTAATTTTTTTCAACTAAAACAGTTAATAACGTCTATGAAGCTTATCCTGCGTACATTTAGTAACAAGTTGCAAAATTAGCGTCGTGTCAATTTTTATTATTCGGCTTTTACTTTGTTTATACATAGCATCGTCATTTCAACCATGCGAATGCTGTATTTCAATTTCTCGGCGCGCCAAATTAACATATAAATTGTGTATAAACGAAATAAATTGATGAAACTTAACAAATAAATTGAATCATTTATTTGTCTCAACTTTCAGTTTGATATTTGTATATTTCTACACCGCAAGAAGCCTCTGTATTTTTAGTTCTTATTCATTTTACACTCAAGTTATTCAAAACGAAGATAAGATATGGAATACAAAAATGAGATGTAATAATTAACGCAATTATCATTTAAATGAATAATTCAAATTTAAGTGAACGAATATATTTGACGTTAAATTAATTTTTATTAATTTTCCATTTGTTTTTAATATTAAAGTACACAATTATTTAATGTATCGTTTCCATAGTAATAATACCTTATGGTGATACAAATATAAATGTTTACCATTACACATATCACACGTGAGTATGTATTTTTAACATTATTAAAGTATGTATTTTTAACACGCTGCTATCAGTGATTCCGACCCCTCTAGAGCCACTCAAGGAGCCAAATTAGCTCCGAGCGTTTTTTGAATTTTACTAATAGCTTTTCCGTTTTATGATTAGGTCATTTGAAAAGGTTATATTTTAAAAGACTATATTTCTTGTACATCAAAAATGTAAGCGATATTAATGTTTGTTAAGAAAGTTTGTCATAATTTCATATTTCATATATATGTATATACATATATATTATATTTGTCATTATTAAGACTTAAATAAAGTTGGAGTGTAAATAATGAATCCTTTTATTCTCTTATTAACAAACTAATCCGAAGTGTTAAAATAAATGCAAACAAGATTTATTTAAAGGATAGTTCAATATGTAGTAGTATATGACAAATATTTACTTGCTTAAGTAGTATAAGTCAACCGACGATTATTACCAACATTGACTAGTACTCTGTTATACATATGGCTTATGGCGTCGTGCTCCCTAATACAAAAATATAAGTTTATATATATTCTGTTTAGTATGGTATATTTAATTTAACCACATAATAAATATTAAGAACTTTTCTTTTGGGTTGTAACGAAAAATTAAGGGCTTATAAATATGTACTGATAAGAAGCCAGATGACAAAGCAGAATTTATGAAAATAAAGGATAATCAAAAATTCTATTTATATGTTGTTAATTGGTGTTGATAAAAATTTAGTTAAGTAGATAGAAATGTAATAAGATTATATTTCTAAATGACTAAAGTAATGACAGTCAATATCATACGAAGCTAAATTGGCAATGTTGCTATCCTTGACAAGGAGAAAAAAAGACCTGACAGAAGGAAAGATAAAGAAAAATGCGTTTAGGGCTTTTTACGTTCATTAAAAAGTAGTTATTTTAATAAAAGATATTGATATAATAATCTTAAAAAAAGATGTCACATTCAAAGAAAAAATGATCATCTTACATTCGCGACCTGATTATATATTGACTTTTGAAATAACTGTTATTAACAGCGTCATATTTATTTGATATTCGATCAAGAATACATTTTGGCGAATCGTAATTTCGTTGAGTTTATAGTACACGAAACATAATTTTTGAAAACAAAAATGAAGAAATAAAAATCTGTTTCTTTCAATGGCATTTTTTTAGTCAGAAAATTTATAACTATGGAATACGAAAAAAGTTCTTGCGAGGTAGAAAAATTCAGTATTTTACTTCAAAAAGATAGTGAGAAATCGCTGCGGATTTAATAGTATAATACACACCCTATATCGCGCGGCAAAAGAATTTTTTCTATGTTCTGCGATTTTTCAAGATTACAGTGACTGACGGGACAATGTTTAAGGAATTTTTTTCGTCGCTGTTTAATTTAAAATACTCGCCCGCAGAGAAAAGGGCAAACAGCATTTGATCATTTTTCCGGCGCGCGCAACGTTGACAGCTGAGCGAATTAACTAACTCGAATATTTGCGCGCAAAGTCAATACACTTACAGAACAATTAATTTTTCGAATACCCTCTCGAGCGACGGCTCTATTTCGAACGCAGATTGTTTCGCTTTAAGCGAACGAGATACTTGGCATTTTATCGCCCGACCCTCATTTTTTGTCCCGCGTGAAACATTCAAACGAACATGTTTAGGATTAACTGGCGAAAAAACACTGTTTAATTATGATTCAAGTATGAAATTTGCATCGTAATCTTATGTCATATAGAGATAATGGACGCGCTGAAATTTCGAACGCGTTATCACCGTAGTTTTCGACGCGAGGACATATTTATTTTTCATTTACGACGCCGTTAAAATAAATAAAGGAAACGACGGGAATTTCGTTTTGTCATATATTTCAATAGCAAACGATGAATCAGGACACGTTTTCGCGTTTGCTCTACCTCGCGGCATCAAAATTTCAATTCCGCCTATCCATCGGTGGTCGCTTAGTTTGGCCCAAGTGTTCTCCAAGTATCTTAATTCCCCGATTTGTCTGTATTTCCAGAATGACCTCCAAGTGCGGTCTGGCACTTTGCTTATGAATGACACACTTTCTTCTGCGACAAAAATGTATGGCCAACACATCCCGAATTCAGAGACTGGATTAATAAGAAAGTTTGCTTGGCCGCGCTAAACCTGGCTCTCGCTCTGCGGATATGTTATGCTTATCATTCATCTCACAATCCATTCTGTCCCATACGCAGAAAGCACAGTTTCGTTAAAAGCATGGCCTTTCTCTGATACATTCCTTTTTTGCCATGTT
The DNA here is from genome assembly GCA_022817045.1 of Psix sp. ZL-2020. NCBI lineage: Eukaryota > Metazoa > Arthropoda > Insecta > Hymenoptera > Scelionidae > Psix > Psix sp. ZL-2020. The sequence continues at coordinate 10,162 of JABFQD010000712.1, read as the reverse complement.
AACCTACATTTCTTGCCGAACTTATACAGATCGATATTTCTACATTTATGGAAACAGTTGAATTTCGGAACAACTGTTCTACATTGTCTTCCCAGTTGTGTGCTTTTATTAATTATTTTATTCCTCAAATCCAGCCTTCTTTTTCTTTCTTTTTTTCCTGCCGTCTCATGCTTCTGGTGAATTTTCCCATTTTTTTAACTCCCTTAAGTTCATACTCGAGTTAATAACTGACTTAGCATTTTTTCTTAAAAGAGAAAGATTCATTTCATCGGAAATTCAGTCAGAAATGTCGCGGCAAAAGCAATAAATTTGTACGAAAAAGTCGATTACAACAATTTTAAGTATTTTATTTCGCCCGCATTTATCCACTCGGTTCGAACTGATTTTCGGATCACTTCGCTTTCGGCAAATATTTTCTGCATGTATTTGACAATACACTGAATATTTTTAAATTATTCCTCCGAAGTTTTCTTTCAATTATTGATTCAATTCAACATTCGTATAACATTTTTCGACGCCTTTTTTCACTCGTACTTATAAATTACAATTTCGTCCTTGCTACATGACATTTTTTCACTTTTCAGTCCAATAATTTATATTCTCGGAAGGAATTTGTAGTAGCAGTTTCTTTGTTTGGTTTTGAACCATTACTACAAATTTGCTAATCATTCGCTTATCAGTTGATAAAGTTAAAATAATATTCAACGCCCTGAAAAATATAATCAAAGTGAAACTTGCAATTCCCAGCGTATAAATGATATAGTTATGAAGACAATTTAAACAGCTTCTCTTACTATTAAAATTGGTCACCTATTTTAGGTTATGATAGCACTTCGGTTGCAATTGCAAATCGTAAAACTGTATATCGAACTGTGACAGTTTTATTATAAGTAGATGTAGATAATAGTATACCAGAATTGAATAAACTTGCCCAATTCAAATATATGTAATAATATTTTTGAAAAGTTCAATTGGAACCACAATAGAAGTAGCAAAGATATTCCTGCGAAACTAAAGAATCAGTAATAAAAGTCGAGCAAAAATATGTCTTTAGTCTAGAAAAATGATTCAAGTATTCAAAACAGCATAATAAACAAAGTTCGAAAACTACCCTTCAAACAAACACCAATGAAAGTATACAATTAATTCAATTCAATTTTCGTGCGTTAAGTGAACGTATTTGATACGTACGTTAACTATCCACACTTACGTATCATTTATGATACGATATCATAAGTTTTATGAGTCTTCCATATCACTTGAAAATCTCTAGAAATCATTAAATTAACGATAATCCTCGTACCCCGTTCTAAATTATCACTTAAACTTAGAAACACGATTTTCGGAGGGAAAAACAAGCACAACCGTTTTTTCCATCAAAAGGAACGACATTCTCGATAGTATAAGTGTTGACGCTAATGGTGTCCATTGAATACAGCTTCCATAAAATTATTTGCAGTATAAATAAAGTTATAGAAGTTTGGGAAGCGTTTTCAGGGCAGATAAAGTTGAACATTTTTTATTGGCAAAATAACAATTGACACTGCGGAGAAAAGGAACGATAAAAGGTTGCTGTGAAATTACACTGTACAAGTGGAATAAAATTGAGAAAGAAACGGAAATCGTCAAAAACGGGCGAATCACGCGGAGATCGATCAAATACATTTCCTGTTTGAACGAAAGTGGATATGCGATGTGTTTATATACCATAATACATATTACGATTTCGGGAGACTCAATCAAAGCGCGTGGTTTGCACATATGCAGGACAACATTTTAGACTATGCCAATTGAATGTTTGATGTTGTTGATAAAATAAGATGTTGCCAGCTTGTTCACACTGTCTGTCCCTTTCTGACGGCAATAACATGTACAAGTTTGATAATTAATACGTTATAATTCGGTGTAATTAATTAATATATAAAATTTACGACAATATCAACTTTCCGTATCAAACATTAATTAAATTGGTTTTATGATGTTCTGCATATATTGCAGCAACAAAATACGCTGTAATCACGTTAAAAACGAATTAAACACGCGGACTTAGTATCCATTAAATATATATAATTTATGAGTTTGGAACTTGTCACTCAAAATAAAATCGCTCTGCTTCGAAAACGAAAATTTTTTTTTAATTTTTACGTTAATTCTCTTTATTGATTGCTATGTTTTTCAACTGATTTCGTTCATTCGATTCTTTTAAATTAATATATTTTCATATTTTATTTCTATTTATTCATTTAATCAAACGAGCATTGATATTCCTAAATTCAGTCGAATTTAAATTAATTTTACATTAATTGAAACTGCTCTATCGCGGTTACTGTAATCTCACTTTATAATTAATAAAAAACCTTATAGGTATACATACATTTCTATGAATTGAAATGCAAACTATTGAGACGAAAATCAGGTTTTAGTATTTTATTAAAAAGTGTTACGAAGCGCTATGCTTTTTTCTATCATTTTCACTATCAGTGAAAGTAAGACCTAAACTTAAATGATTATTTTATAGAAAAAGTATAACAGTAAACCAGACAACGTAAGGCAATCCGTTAGACAAGCATAAGTCAGCGAATATGGCAAATTGTAGGATCAAGATCGTGAGCTACACTCTAAAAACGGTCGTCTGAATATTACCCGAATATTCCTATTATAGCCTGATTTTCTACTCAAAATGGCATAAAGATTTCCGGTTTCCACCAGCATTTTTAGATCAATTTTAGAATCTTTAACTATATATCTTTCAACGAAATACATAAATGAATTTATAAATCAATAAATACATTTTTGAATTTATTTAAGAATATTTTATTCTAGTAATTTTCGAACATTTTTAGAGACAGTTTTATTTGTTTCTATCATGAATTCAATTTTTACATTTAGAACGTAAAAATATAAACTTTCCAATTGGGATTTGAATCAGTGAGTTCAGATTTACGAATCAACTGTGACACCATATTGACTTCTGATATTATAAATTTGAACAATTTTCTTTGATAAAATGTACAAACACAGGATAGATTGAGTTTTTTTTATTTGCAAAGTCACATGGTGACGCGTTACAGTCATTGGTTAAAGACTGAAATCACAATAGTTTGAATCCCAGCCAGAACAATCGATTTTTATTTTGCCAGCCTATTTCTTACCGTGTTTCATTTGTAAGGTGTACTCGACTCAATTTTTGCTAATTCGGTGCCAACTGCATTCGGCAAACAACCGAGTGGAAATTCTGATTGTGCTATTAGCCGTATTATCTGTTTTTGCTTGACTGATGGATTACCCTAACTTTATTTACCTTTTCACTAATTTGCTATTTTTTCCACGCGAGTTTCTATATCGACAATATGTGATGTAATTCAATAAAACCTGGTTAGTTTTCTATTTTTTAAATAAAAGTATTTCAACTCGTTTTATTTGCTTTGATTGACTTAATCAATTTGTTTATTTTGCAGATATCAAAATGTAATTTAAAACTGGTCTTAGATAATAAATACAAATATTTGTCCAATAATAACATTGAGAAGTTGGAAAAGTTTCTTAAATGAAATATATTGTTTCATTATTAATTTCTTTTTTTGAATATTAATTTTTAAACATTTTATTCATTTTTAACGGTGTCGTTTATTTGACTAGATTGAGTGACTTTTTTAATTCAGACATTATTGAATCTTTTGAATACAGACATAGTTTTTAATCCGAAATCTTTATTCGATATCTACCAATTCCAACTGTATCCAAATTTAAATTGTACAATGATACTATTTCGAAAATTATAGCAGATCATAAAGTATCTGAATTCATTTTTCGTCAGAGGAAAATAATAATTATTAAGTGTTAGATATCAAAATTACAGTACTTAACGAATTAAAAAAAATTATTTCAATGAATAATTTAAATGTTTTTAAAGAGGCGAAGAGATTATTATCTTTGACAATATGATCAATGTTTGTATATTATCTTTTGTTTCCAAAAGTGTGAAAAATCACGTAAAAAGAGCAGAGAAATAAATAAATAATTTAAATAACATCGAAACTGAACGTTATATTTTATATTAAACTTGCCTCGACTAATCTTGCAGCCAAGAAAATTGTTTAGAGTGAGACAATGATTTCTTTCTCTCTGGATTTTAGAAAGTTTTTATCGAACATATAATGTTCTGAAATTTTTACTGCATATATTTATGAATATTTTAGATTCTCCGTTGACAACGAGAACTTGAGTTTTATTCAAAATACTTGGAAGATTTAATTCGAACTTTTTCGAAAACGCCCACAAAAATATATAGCAACATTTGAACATAATTGCAAGTCTCTTATTCGTTTGATATGAAAAATATTAAAACTCTTATTCGAAATAAATGTTCCAGAAATCTTATTTTCAGTCTAGTTTTGAAAATGAAGTTACTACTTCATAATATATATTGCAGATAAAAGAATCATCAAAAAGATATCATATTGTTTTCAGTTCAGACGAGAATTATAGGTGCAGTGGACGCACCATAAAAATTGGTACAGTAGTAGTTGAGATATTGTGTCAGCTAGTTTGAAAAATGCACTTAAGAGATAAACGTACTCACAAGTTTAAAAACTTTATAATCTGATTTTGAAAAAAAACTAATGGTTATTAAAATGTTAATGAAAATGCGGAAAAATGTCAAGACATTTTATTTACGTAGTTGGCAAAAAACTAAATATTTATTTTGCGTCAAACGATGCCTTTGATCATTTCAAAAAGTAGACCCAGCATTATAAATTGAATTCATTATATTTAAAATTTCGCCTTTATAAATAAAATAAATGCAAAGATAACAGTTTCTCCATAATTAAAGTAATTCGTCGTGCGTTTCACATTTTCGTTTATTGTCTTGCTATTTATACCGACTTTTATTTGACTTGCTTTCGTCCGTTTCATGACAGTATGAAATATTTGATTGTAAGAAGTTTTTTTCGTTAAGAAACATATCCGTCATTATTTTATATTTTGGCGTCGATACAGAGTAGTGCGCATCTATAAATTACTTGCTTTGCTTTTTTGATTTATAGTAGAATATGAATTAATAAATTATGATAGGAAATCTAATTCCGTTCGAATATACACAAGTGTAACTAACGAAACAACATAGATTGATCATTTGAACGACAATACAAATGTTATCTTGACAGAAGCGATAAATTACCAGACAATAATGCTTCAATTGACTCGTCAAATTGTTTAAGCGCCGAATTTTTCACGCTGATCGCATTTCGACGAGCGCCGTCATTCGTAATACAAATTCAAGACAGCTCTTTTACCGAGCTAAGCATAACAGCGCACAAAGATTTAGTTCAATTCAACATTTAATTGCGGAAATATAATCTCAGATATTTAAATGATGTAATCTTTCTATTATAAAGTTGTTTCAGCAATACAGCATTTGGACGAAAAAAGCCGAATTAACGCTTTTGAACAATATTTTACTGAATATTAATTCTTTTACGAAATTAAAACCCTGAGGCTCGATGTTGGAATAATTAAATATCAAGTAAGAGCGTCGTTTTAAATGCAGCTTGAGTCGTTACTTAAAATCTTATACTTTCTATTTCTCCAATTATTACATTTTTCTCGTTTGTTCGAATACGCGTATTAATACGAATGAAATTAATGGTTCGAAAAATTCTTCTACTCGGTTATTAATTATCGCTCGCGAGAGTTATGAAACTGAGAGGTAAGTTTTATTTATAAATATTTACCGGCTGAAATTTCAACTTATTTTACAAACAGTTTGCTTTTTCAGCGAAGGACAAAAAAGATTCGCGCCGCAGTTGAGTCGACCACTTGAGTTTGGAATATTGTCTTATCGCAAAATTAAAAGTAATTAAATAAACTGACAGTAGTTTGGCTCCCGCAGCCATATATATATATGTATATAGATTATTAAAGAATTAGATGAAAGAGTTTTTAATCTTCAGCTGATATCTAATGAAAATAGCGTCAAGCAGAGTAACGAAAATCGATAAACAAAATAATACCGAAAAAGCCACGATGCTAGCAAAATTGTTATAATGAATCGTATTTGCCTCTTTCATGTTAGTTTATCATATTTTATTATTTTCCCGTATATTTTTCGTGACGTTCCTTTTGATAATCTTTATTTGAGTATATTTATAATTATGCCATGTGTCGAAGATAAAATGCTCTTCAAACAGCAACAAAAAGCTGGAAAAAATAAAACAATGTCAGAGATGAACGATCCGTTTTTGATGAACCGTAATTCCATCGGAATAATTATCGTCCATTTATTAACTTCTTTTCCGACTTTGTTTTATTCTCATAAAGTTATGATTTCGATAATAATGTCACAAATTATAAGCAAAAATGCGCAGTATCGATAGGAATAATAATTACATTTACAAGGAAACCAATTTTGCTGATAGATCAATACTTAGCCGAGGTAGTTTTTTTCAAATACTCCTTCGATAATAGATATTTGAGTATACAATTTACCAGCCTACAATTTCCGATATTTTTGATCGTGACATTTAGCAAAAAAGTGATTAATCTGTGTGTTTTATGTTCAGTAATTTGTCATTTCACGTTGCTTTCTCTGTTTACCGTCTATGTAAATATAACAGAAACATAGCTATTCTTATAATTAAGTACTTCTATATTATCAGTTAACTCTGCTTGAGTGCACTACGAAAACAAGTACTTTTTTAATATCAAAAATAAAACATTTTGCGTGTCTTTTTCCCAAAAATGTTTTTCGTTCAGACAATTTTAGTGTCTTTTTCACTAAAAGCATTTACGTAGAAGACACTTATCCTTGCAGTGTGTGTACGAAAAATAAAATCTAATTCTTACTAGTGTAGCTATAGTAAAAAAAATTAGTATGGCTTAGAATGTCATACAATTCGGCAACTGTCATATTTGTAATTTTATCATACGTACAAACATTTCTAAATAAACTTGTTTATATTTTGAATACGTATTGAGAGATATTTCAAATATTTTTGAAATTTGCTCTAAAGGCTGTAGCAAAAAACATATATTCAAATTAGTATGATACACACGAATATTTATCAGTATATTATTCTCAATACACTCTTATCAAAAGCATTCTCATATTACAATTACATCTCATTTATTTTGTTTTCTCACTTATTTGAGTGCCTTTTTTGTCTTTCTCTTGCTATTAATATATGTTTAGGAATTGTTCATATCGTGAAAAATATTTCGAAATCTCGGCATCTTCGGGTGAAGCAAAAAATGAAATGCATGATCCTCGGGAAATAAAAGTGATAAACAGGGATGATATTTTTTCCGAAGACTTTATAAGCATTTCTGTCTACTCCTTCTTACGAGCAGGCCGTTCTTTAAATTCTACTGGGATTGTAAATAATTGCCTGTTTCGAGTTTCCCAACTTTTTCGTTGTTTATCATAATTTCATTACTGTTGATTTCTTGTCCTCTCAAAGAAGGGAACAGTACTTTCATTAAAGCAAAAATATGGATTTCGGTTTTGTAAATTGTCCTGTAAATTGCTATTAACTTGACTCTAGAGGTTAATAATAAAATCCGCGGTTAAATCACGCATTTTCGTCGCTATGGCAGACTCATTTTGAAATAAGAGTCAATTTCGAGATTTTTTTTTATTATATATGTATATGCTTTCATAACATTTCACATCCAGCAGACGATCGCTTTCAGTGAAGAAATTACCGCTTCTCGTGACAGACTGGTTCGAAGCATCTCAAAGCATTGAGAACACCGTCAATACGATTCCCAGAGAACCTATATAAGATGCTTATTTTAATGAAATATCTCGATTTGTTTTTGAGTATTTTCATGCGAAAAACGCTGAAATTTGTTTTTGACGTATTGAACGAGAGTGATTGCCATGACCACAAAAGATCGATCCAAAATTTGTGTCGATTATTTCGAGTGATAATGAAAAGAAATGTGACAATCGGGAAAAATCGATTGATTAGTCTTTTCAATTAAACCAAATCCAGTTATTTAGCTTTTATTTTTCGATGCAGTTTTTTGCGATAATTTTTTAATGAAATACTTTTTCTCTACAATTGGAATAACAAAAATGATTTGTTTTCCAATTATCTGTAAGGTTAATTATAGCAGAGTTCATTACGTTTCGTCAATTAAAATAAAATTGTTAAAATGCTCTGCTAATGGTATTACGAAGCACTAGTTGCATTCAAAGTTGTAAGTCTAATTAATTCGGCGTTTTTCTGGTAGCGAAATAATGGCGCTTCCTTCTTTGCGTGCTGAAGGGAAAAGTCGAGGCACGTGTAAAAACAATTATATCGCTTCGACAAAACTGCGTGTTTTCCTGATACTTATAAATCGCGTGTCTTATTGGCTGGCGTTTTTGGAGACAACACTCATTTCAAAGTTTTAATTAAATATACTCACAATATTTGCTGCTAAGCGTGTTTAATTCAATAATATGGAACAATCAAGAAATTCGCTGTTTACTTAATTAGTTTCAAATAATCCGAGTACGGATGAAAAGAATAATGGAAACGTTATTATTTGCGTTTTATTTATTGGAATGAAGTAATAATCGAAGAAACTGATTTGATAACTACGGCAAACCATACTTTGTGACAGCGTGATGAATTGCACCTCATAAACAGAGATCAAAGAGGATTTTAATTATAAATTTTATTCCAATATAACGAGATACTTTAATGAACTATCAAGAAATGTTTTGCTTAAACGAAATACTTTTCTAACAGAATATCATTTAGGAACTGGTTTGTATGTAATGAAATGTATTTTTCAATGCTGGCTAGCGGAAAATCAAAAACAAAGTTATCAAAATTATAATTAGTCGTAAAATATTTACAGGAAGTCGCGGACAAAGTTTTTATTTGATTGAATAATTAAGTGCTTATATTCATCGAATAGATATTTCGTTTTATTTCTGATATTTGATGTAAGATATTTTGCTGCAATTTCATTCTACGAATTTCCTAGAGATTGTAATTTTTCTTTATACGAATGATACCGAGAAATGTACGAGAGTATAATGTAGTCAAAAATCGGTGTCCCGTGAAATCAAGAAAATAATTGAGATATACAATCCAAAAGTTGCATCAAACGTAGTGCATTTTTTATTTCAAACAGAGTATCGATTTTTGAGGTAGAGGTAAAAAGTGGCGATGAAAGGAATAAAAGAACCAATTGAGTATAAAGTTTGGATACCTATAAATTTGAAAACAACTCCTAGATTTTATGCTCTTTGCTAAATTTTATTAATTTATAAAGCAAAGTACAGAAGATGAACTAATAAATTTAAGTGTATTAAAACTCTGTTAAATCTCGGTGCATGAATTTCATCGTGTTTAAAATAATTGAACGAATTTGTTGATTATTATTAATCTCGTATATTTAAAATTAAAAGTTTCCTCTTCAAATTTAGTATAGATATTTTAAAATAATATATTTTTTAAAAAATCAGTATTTTTAAAAAAAATAAAAATGATGGTTTTGGCAAAGTTTATCAATTTAGAAATTGGCAAAATTTCATTAAAGTGGTATGCTTTTTCAAGTTTAGTGTATATTAAATGAATCAGTTTTTGCCAATTAAATTTGTTTGTACTATCAAAACTATTAAAGTTTGAATAAATTTCCCCATAATATGAGACACTTTGAAAATTTGCAAATACTGGTCACAGTTATTATATCAAATATTTAAGTTTCATTATTTATGCATAATAATTAATTATATAAACTCTTAGTATTTTCATGTAAAAAATAATGTTGGTTTATAACATATTTATTGAACTTGAATTGTAAAAGAAAACTTTTCTTTGAAAATCATAAAAATTGACAAATATTAGTTTACTTCAAATATATAAAAATATAAATGTTATTTTTAAAAATGATAAATCAGCGAAAAGTTTCTAATATAAGAATTTTTCTAATAGAAATCTTAAAAATACCTTCAAGAATATGTATGGTTCAGAAAGGTTAGAACTTAGTTAAATGTGTTAAAATATTCATAATACTTTAAATTTGTGCACCCTTTAGAAAAGAAAAAAACTACTGTTGTTTTAGCAGAAATTTAACGATTCAAATATTTTCAAAACTGTTAATGTTCTTTTATAAAAATCCTATAGTGGTATTAGTTATGCATTTTATACTGTAAACAATA
>JABFQD010000711.1:0-22996 GCA_022817045.1 Psix sp. ZL-2020 | reverse complement strand
TATTTTTACATTATTTATTTAAATACAAATACATTCTCTTAAAAGGATGTGCATGACATGTACGAGTTGCGATAATGAGCCTAGGCCCTGAAGGAGCTTATGTCATAGTAATGTATAAGAAATAAAAAATACTAGAAATATCATAGATAACAAAAAGATACGAAAGCGGTTTATAAGTCAGAAAGAATTAAGGCCGGCGGGGTCATGCGCGCTAGTTAGCAAAGAGTAAGGAGAAGCAAACTAGGTCTAACTTTGGTTGATGATTTGTGCCCTGGCCCTGACCCATTACTCGGCGTTGCCCCCCTGGTGTTGCCCTGGCGTAATCCTGCCGTTGCCCTGTGCCGTTGCCCTGTGCCCGGATATCGACGGACCCAAACTCGATCGGCTAATGGACCAACCCTCCAACAATCGACAACTACTACCAACCATCACCAATGAACCAACCACCAACTACCATGGCCCGACAGTACAAAGCCTCAATCACTGTACCCGATTGCCCCGGACCCGAACGGTAATGCCAACACCAAATACTTAATGTCTAATTCTTTGTCTCTAATTATCGATTCTGCGTTCTTACGGTGCCATAATTACAAAAAAAAAAAAAAAAGATTTAGTCAGAAAGAGAGAGAGAAAAGTATAGTTTTTCACATACCTCATACACACAACACACGTACATGCCACTCATACTGCTCAACTCATTCATCAGTCACCGTCTGTGTTACTCTAATTATCTCTATCTATTCTTGTTTCACTGTGTCTCTATTTCAAGTATTAAACGCTGCCACACTCTCACAATACACTCACACACTCACTCTTCATTTAACTTTGGTTGTTTAACTTTCATCATTCGTTTCACTATTATGTTCGACACTTACAGCGTTTGTGTTTAACACTTAACTTTTTATTATCTTTAGTATATTGATTGTCATTCAAAACAGCCAGTGTCTCTGTTTTATAGGATATCATGGGTATCAAGGTCGATAACCGCTCTGCCTGATCTTCTCTCTGTCCGTCCAGCGTTTTTACAGTCGCCGGTTTCCTGAGTTGCCTCGCAAAAAATATTTGCTTTGGTTTCATTCTATTGAATAAAAATGACGATAATAACAGAATCAAATCGTGCAATAACAAGTACGCGTGATAAGTGTGTGCCAAAGAAAAATATTTTAGCGACCGGAACTCAGTGCCATGAGATTCATTTATCTGTTGTTGTTGTTTTTTTTTTTTTTATTTTTTTGCGTTCACTCTTAGCTTAAAATAACTGTCATAAGGCAGATACTCAAATGACTGATATGCATTTTATTGCTTAATCCAAAAGTGTATTTTTTTGTGGGCAACTATAATACGTTTTGTTTTTAAAATCCTCGTTTAGCAATAGTAATGATCTTTGCTGATTATTTGATTCTTTTTATGCCTAATTAAATAAGATTTTTGTTACAGTGTCAAAATTGGGAGAAACGGAATTTTCGAAGTAAAATTTTGTGTTCTACGAAATACGTTTTCATTAGAGTCCATCTGTTCGTTGTATTTATTTCCTATCATGATTGAATATTCAATTAAAATAATGAGATTTAACGGAAAAAACATAATGACAAAAGATGTGCTTAGAACATTTATTGTATCTCAATAGCGTGCATAGTATTTGGTTCTTTGTCGATCATTGGTTTAATAATACATTTACTTATGTTCCACATAGAATGCACGATATATACCTTTATGTATAAACGCAATTCTTTGAAAAAATCGATCAGTTTCATTTAATATTTCATGAAAGCAAGGCGGACATAGCAGAATCAATAAAGTAGCGCAACGCTATTTAAGTTTTGTGCTCCCATTTTTTTCGCGCTCACTTGTTTGTCCATTTTATGGCATTTTTATCATTCTGATTGTTGTGACAAAAAGTCAGGTCATCGCGGATAAGGACAGAGAGAAAGAAAGAAAAAGAGACTGCGCGACGTTGGCATAACAAGTATTCTAAACTGAATAATGTTTGCAATTTTTCGGACCTTTTTTATGTGGTCGTTTTTAATAATTAAGTTCAAGATAGCATAAACACGAGAAAACCGGCACTCGTAATAACGAACTCACACGAAAGTGTATGTTCAACAAGCGTTTCCTCTTTGATCGATTGCCATCAGACGACACACGATATGTGGCCTTAATACAGCACCGGTGCAATGTTGAGTTTGAAACCATCTATAGCCAGGCGATAGACAAATTATCAAGAATTCTGTCATTCGTTTCCACATGAATCTTTTAGGCTGAACACTGTATTCCCATTTTCACTTCTATTATTCTACCGACAATTGAGTCAACCATATTAATAATTCAGAGCTATCAAACCAAACGATAAACAATATTTTTCACTTTGGAATTTCATTTTTCGTTATGTGTTTTATCCCAAAATTTTTTTTATAGTCAAATATATAGAATTAAAATAAGACATTTTTGAAACGAACCCAATTTATAAAACAACCAAAATTATTTGAATTCAACGTTCCTCTGCAATTATTGACTTAATCCAATGATCATATAAACACTATATATAGTCTTGAAAAGTGCAAATTGTATCACGATCGTAATCAGTTAGGAAAAGTCTCTGATTTTGGGTAAGGAGGGGAGATTTGAAAAACAAGAGCACAAAAGCAAAATAGTTGCAACCTTCACTGCAATCCACTGATGTTTGTTCGAATCGTTGGTTAGGCTTTCAGGAGGATTGGTGATTTATTTATGTTTCTTCACCAATTCAAAAGCCTACAAGTTTGGATGCTGAGGCTGTCGAGCAGGACTAGCCAACGAACAGCACTGACTCACAGAATCGTTGGTTTGATGTTATGGCACTTTGATGTTACGGGAAACTAGTGGTACAAACGGGGACGACACCATTAGAATTCCTGAATTAACAAATAGCTAATCCTCAGCACGCCATTTTGTCAAAATTGAACGAAGATCGAGCAAACGATAAGACCGTCACAATTGTCGCGACCATTCTGAGCTCATTTGCAAACAGGTTGTCTGTACGCGAAGCTTAAAAGACCCTGTGTCATGGTCCTGACGATCGATGATTCGCGAGCCCGACCTCTGGCCAAATAAATATTTCGGCTTGCCAAGTCATGTCACGTCACTGTACATACTGTCACAAACTACCATGTCGGTCAAACAAAATTTCGCCTACTTTCAGTCTTGGACCTTTCAATGAACATCAGACAGATTAGTCCAAAGAAATGAAATTTTGTTGGATTCGTGATGACTTGCTGATTGATTAGATCTGCTCCTGTAATCCGATAGGCAATCCATTTTGAACCTCTATTTTCTGCTTCCAGGGTCCTCACCATCAGCTCGGATTTGGAAACTGTCCTACAGGTGTTACATGACATGATACCTAACTTGGAAGAGGTAACTATTTTTTCTACATATCGTATTATATATATTATTCAGAATATCTTTCTTGTCGATAAACAAATTGATCAGTTTGCGTTATCGATATCCTTTTCCTTACAACTTTGATCTCATAACTGGGAACACCTTTTTAGAGTATCGCAAAACACGCCTCCGATGAAATCGATTTAAGGATGTTAGTGCACCAAAGTCAGGCAGGGTGTATCATTGGCAAAGGCGGTCTCAAGATCAAGGAGCTCCGAGAGGTAAGCGATTTTCACGTTTATTTTCCATTCAAAAACATTACGCGAAAACAGTTGAGCTGGAAATATTTTCTGGATGATTCTGCAACGGTTTCAAACCAAATATTCGGCTTTGCATACAAATCAACGCTTGTTTCATGTTTAACGATGAGACCGTGCTTCAACGAGTCACAGATTCTTGTTGACAAGAATGAACATGTCAAATGACAAAGGACAGTGCGTGACAAAAGTGGTTGGTCTAAGTGCGCAAAAAAAATGCGCACGCCGAAGTCACGCGAGCCACCGAGCGAACTGTCTTTTTGGCTGACATGTGCGTTGCTACAGGGGTTCGCCCGCATGGCACGCAATGCAAACAGGTGCTATGTTTGCCAAGTAACGGACGCCCCAAAACAGCTGCCACACCAGGTGTCGCGAAGCGCGCGCGCACTCGCGCTCGACTTGGCCCACGCTTTATCAAAGATGCCCAAAAGAATATCCTCGGTTTTTTTTGTACTTCCACTTCCCTGTTTTTGTTCTACTCTATAGAATTATATCGAAACAAAAACACGAATTACTACATAAAAAGCGAAATTAGTCGCTCTTTCATTTAACCAATAACTTCATACATTTCGCGATAAAAAGTTGATGAGAAAAACTCATTTCTTTATTAAACGCTCTCTATATTACATCGTAAAAGTACCGCAAAGGATGTAAATGATAGTTTCGTTTAATGACAAAGTAATGATCGCTCAAATTTGATTGTTTCGCAAAGACTTTTGCCAGTAGATTGGACAAAAGAAATTTCAATTAGAGCGGTTCACCAACGAGCCGTGAGTCGCAATTACCGTCGCGCGAATTTAATGACACGTTTCCCATTGTGCATTATTTTTATGCGTGCGCAGTAGTAAAAACGCATGCACGGATGGCACATCGTCATTATAAGGAACAGCCAATTGTGGCAGAGGGAGAAATTTGGCCTCGCAAACTCGGCTCTCGGGGCCCGGCCCTACATAGTTTGTTTCGGACCGCGCGAGCCTGCGATTCACAGTTCCTTCGTGCTCTTTTATTTCTTTGGATACAGTTCAATATGACTGGGGTCATATGTACCATTCATTTCAATTCTCACACGAGGCTTTCTTCAGGTATTTCATTTATTATTCTTTTTAATATATTTTAATCTATTTTTTTAACAAATTCAATTCAATTTAACTCGATAATCCTATATCATTTTTGGTGATTGAACTAGTTTGTTTTTTCGCGGTAAAATGGATTGGTAAATTATTGCTTAACGACAGTTTTTCTCACAAATCCAGTCAACGATAGTCGATGTAATCGATTGAATGAATAACAACGCTAAAATTACAAAACAAATCGTTTCAGTGATTTGCAACGCGCACTCCCTTGCAACAACGTGACGACGAGGATCTCGCGTTACCACCAAACATTAACTAATTGTCCGTGCCGAGGCTATAAATGCATTGCTCCAAAAAAACAATGAAAGTTGCCTATCGATCAAACCGAATTGATTTACGCCCGTATTCTTCTTTTTCGATTCGATGACACACTTTTAGCCCAGCACGGAGGCGGTTTCAATAAGTACATTATTAATTCATATCCATTACCTCCACGTGATAAATGAATCAATTCGTTGAAATAAATTAGCGATTAATTTTACGCCGAGCTTCAGTTACTTGGCGTGTAAAACAAACGATTTATTTATAACAACTTTATTTCTGACAAAACAATATTAACATTGTATTCAAGTACGAATATTTGTTCTATTGTTCAAATTAAATACATTAAGTTATTGAACAAAAATCACGATACCTTTCTTACATTAACGCAGCGAAACAATGATGTTTATTATTATTATTATAACATTTGTAAGATGTTACCGGACCGGCTTATGAGCTAGAACTGTAATAGTAGATGGCTAGATTGAGAACCACGATAGCGCCGATGAGCACAGACATCGGCAGGCCTGGTTTCGAGAGTTGTTTGTCGGTATTGGCCTGGCCAGCAACCCAGCCCTTCTTTGGTTTTTTGTGATTGCGTTCTGCCTCGACGATCTCGCCTATCCGATACTTGTTCATCAGATCAAATGCGTCCTGGGAATGACCTACGTCGTCGAAATCCTCGCTCGATTCTTTTCCCGCGTGCTCCAGCAGAACTTCCTCGCCTCCTGGATGCTCGTTCAGAAATATCGTCACGTCATAAACCTTATCGTGGATTACCAGCAATTTCCTCGACTTATCATTTGCCACTTCATTGCGTGTAAATTGTTTCAATTCAGACATTTCTGGCTCCTATTTTATTCGACTGATATGCGGTTAGAAGCTGTAAATAAATAACATATTTAATAATATCTTATTTATCAATCAATGATGATATGCGTATAAAATTAAGAAAGTCATTATTCTCTACTTAGCGAAGTGATTTGTCGATAAGAGCGATGAGTTGAGTTTAGATTATTTTGAGATTGTATAATGTAAACAAGTTGCTCTTTTTTGCCAATTTTAACGAGTTGATCGACTAATAGGTAAAGTTGAGTTCAAACTTGTTTCAATGTACGTACGAAGAAAAAAAAACTAAAAGACTTACAAGTTCTTATTATCTGGTTTGCAAATTCGTTATTATTCCAAGTCGCTGTTCGTTTCAATGTTTCAGAAAATTTAATCTCTGGCTCGAAGGATGTTTTTCTTATTTCTTTTAAGAGTTTGATGGGGAAAATTAATTTTAGTTTCATATTTCATCCATCGGGTAATAAGTTCAAAAACAATGATTCTATTTATGATTCTGTAATACTATTTCATAATTTAAAACGAAGGCAGCAATAAAACGTAAACTACATATCATCTGATAAACATTAATTAAGTTCTAACACAATTTCACTATTACACACAATCAAAACGTGACAAAGTTATCACTTTCTATAAGTTATAATTTACGCCATGTCTTTATCTGAGTAAATAAAGCTTATTTATAGTCGAGTACGGCATCAGAAACGTGTAATAATTACAGCCAAAGACTTTGCTATTGGAACGAACATCTAAACATAAAATGTCAGAAATGAAAATGCTACAAAGCAAACAAGCTAAGAACCAAACTGAAGCCCCAGAATAAAAAGGAATATAAAGAATGCATGAATTTGCAAAAAGCAAACATGCGGCCCACGTTGCCAGCGCATAATATTCATTGATGGAATGAAAAATGGACGTTATCAAGAGAAAAAAAGATTCGTGTAATTTGCGCGAGTCATAAAAAAGCGCTCGCAAGAAGCGTGCGTATCAAGTTCGTGTGGTGTCGGCGGCGGACGACGAACCAGCGCGATGGCGCCACATGCAATCCAGCCAAATAGACCGAGTGCACGCGATACAAGTAAAGCGTGGCCAAGAGCGGCGCAGAGCAGCGGGGGAAGTAATAAGAGCGCGCACACAAGCAAAGAACGCAACCGAGCGTCCAGCGATTCGCTTCGTGTATACAATCAAACGCGCCATTTAAAATTAAAGAGCCAATCGGTCCGAAAAAAGCAGGCTTGACAATTCGACTGATGAATCAGTCGCGACCACAACTAAACTCGAACCACAGCTTAGCGTCCAATTTGAACGTTGCATTTCATTCAGTTGCGCTTGAGCTTTGCGATTCGAAATGTGTCGGGGAAAACGATATGTCGCAAAGGACAAAGCTACAAATGGTACAAAATATCCACGTGACAAATCACGACGACAATTTAGTAGTCAAGACTTTGCCCTGTTTGGCTATTTCGTCTGTACCGAGAAGAAGAACAGGTGGCGCCTCCTAAGCGGATGAATGAATATTCTGGATCGGTAGAAAGTGATGAACTAAAATAAAACTTAAGGCTTACTTGGCTATCCTGCGAGTGTGCACTTGTCGTCGACACGAAGCACCAGTCAACTGCGTTAAACAACTAGCGAGCCATCGCCGCGTAGATAACATCCCCACCCTGATCCCGCGGACCGAAGCTCGATTCATCTTTCCTTCTGCCTTCCTCTCTCCCTTCCCTTCTTCATCTCGCGACATCGCTATTTATTGCGTCTAGAAGACTTCTAGAGAAAAACGAGAATGAATCCCATTGCGTTAAACGGGTTCTCGAATTAGGCGCTGCTATCTGATTACGCAACTCCAGTATTAATGACAAAGGCTTATGATTGATGATGATGCAAAAAAATAAGCATAGACGACACGTGGCAGGTCTTCAATTGTTTCATCTTTAATTTGTTCGTTTATTTATTTATAAATTACAATACATTAGCATGTGAATTCATTGGTTCGGTACATATTTTCTATTTACATACTTAAGTTTAATGCAAAACGAGGGACCTGAGAAGCATAAGATAAATCTTGAAAAATGAGAGATCGTTTATCTTGCATAGCAAATCGAGTTCATTTTGTTTTGTCTCGTGAATTTGACATGTTAAGTCTCTGGATGCTGAATTAAGTCGTAAATGCGAGTCTCGCTTTGGATGCAATAGGCTGCACTGCTGAAATGCTTGCAAGTAGAACGATGACAAGTCGATAGGTGTCTGTGGTACCGCCGAGTCACGCTGACGCAATGCTCCTTCTGCAACTAGCGAATAGATAACATTATTATCTACTTAGCTCGGCCTTTGCGAGAATCTAAGTGGGCGCACTTTGCGGGCTCGCAAGTTGCGAATGCTTTTTACATGCTGGCTTGTTGTTACTCTGCAGCTAGACGAGTCATTTGCTGCAGAGTAGCAGCCGAGATTTCTCAAATCGTTATTTGTAATATCAAGCTATATGAATGCAAAGTATATTATGTTGGTCGGCAAGTTTCATTCATCTTGATTACTTTTGATATTCAGAAATGCGACAAAAAGTTGACTAAGCGTCATAAGTTATAATGAACAATTACGCAACTGTGAAAAAGAAATGAAAAAGTATGTAGAAGATTTAATTGTGACCTTAGATACGTAATATTAAAAGTACTAAACTTAGCAATGTGTTCTCAGTCAATAATTTGATAAGTTTTTTACACGAGGCTATTAAAATAATGTGCTAAAATTGATTTTATGTCTTAAAGAAGATTTAGTCAATTACTTGAATACTAATTCAAGCAAACAATTTTAGAAAAGAGTATTGAACCACAAAACAGTGTTGGCTGAATGTTGTAAAAGTTGTTATATAGGTCAATAGCTTGTGCACTCATTCCAGTATTTAAATGATATGCGAATACTTCATATATTTGTATCGAGAGCAGAAAAAATATAATTATTACGAAGGTCGAGTGTCGTAACAAGTACCTGGAACTAAGTGTTATAGTTACGAAATTTAATATTGACAGTAAATTTTTTAATTAAAAGCAGTCATCATGGTTAATTTGTTTATTTCATACATTTCATTAAATCTCAATAAGTTTCAGTTTAAAATAGACGAGGAAAAATGTAAAAACGACATTTGCGAGAACTGCGTCAAAGAAACTGATAAAATCTGAACTCACAAGCTCTATAGACGAAGCTGATCGTGACCCTTGACCCCCTCTTTTGTGACCCTCATTGTTTCCAAAACATATAGTAAAAGACGATCCCATAAATAACCACCCCGAGGGCGGCAAATAGAGACAGCATTCCAGAGCCTTGACTTTTAGGTTCTTCGTACTGCCAATCGTCGTCATCGATCGTCGGCGAAGTGCCAGAAGTCTGCGCGTTGGTCGGTAAAGGGTCGCCAACAACTCGGCCAAGCCGCAACGAGTCCCTCAGCTGGAGGGCCTCTTGTGAGTGCCCGATGTCGTCAAAGCATTTGGTGCCATCTTCACCCGCCGAGTTCAACAAAACCTCTTCGCCCCCAGGGTGTTCTTTTAAAAATTTTGTCAGGTCATAAACATGTCCGTGAATTATCATCCACAAATCTTTCTCGTGGTTATGACGAGCGACCTCTTCATGAGTATATTCTTTTTCTTCCGCCATTGTTTCTTAAATATCTATAAACGTGAAATGGATTGTTTTCATAAAATAACCATCAACTTATTACTGTTGCTGTACTCTCACTAAAAATACATAAACGAGTTTATATGTGAAGTGAAAAAATGTTGAATTTATATGGCGCTGTTTCTCAACATGGTTGCTTTGATGAAACGAAATGCAATGGAAATAAAATTAAACATCAGACAGATGATGATATTGAATATGAAAAAAAGAAAAAAAAACGTAACAATTCTTTATTGTATGGAATGAACTGTAACGTGAATTCGTGTTGCAGTTGACAGATGGCGTGCGCTGGGTGTACGAAATTATTCATGTCGACCGCGCGGTGGCTGTTTTCCATTGAAAAAGAAAAAAAGGGGGAAACAAAAAGTCGGTGACTTCCGCGAACAGAGTGTCCGCATTGTTCCGCGACGAACGGTTCTCCCAGACAAGCCCTTGACTTTGTCGCGTGTTTTGATACTGTCTCGGGCTTGCGTGCGCACCCAACCATGGCCAACAATTAGCGCGCACCGCGCGTTTCCATGTATTTTCCTTAATTATACTCGTTACAAGTTGCGGCTTTGAAATTCAACACAAGCGTCGCGCCACCAATGACTGATCATTTTATTTGATTTCTTTTTACATTTCAAAATTGCTTTTTAGACACAATTTTTTATTTCCATTTTTTTCCTCGAGTTATTTAAATGTACATTTCTTCCTTCACAATCAAACATATCTTACCAGTTATTCAATTTCTATTTACTAATTCTGTATTGAGTTTACTCACGAATACATTTTATAATATTGCTAAACTTGAAATATTATCGTATGCAGCAAGCAACCATTGCAAAAGTAAACGATTTTTAAATCAAGATCGAACGCAATAGACGTTGTTATTTCATTCATAGTTTCGTTAGTTGAATGAAAAAAATATCTGATTGATACTAGAAAAGAGGTCGAATTTCACTTACAGTAGTCCGTGCGAATATGGTTCCTAAGGCTGCGTGTTTACAATGGTGCGTAGGATTGCGAAAAACAACTCGATAAGAGCTTAGAGATCGCCGTCGTTCCGTGGAGAAGCGAAAGTGCGTATCCGTTTGGATCGGCGTTGCTTTGGATTGACGCGTACGACCACTTTTCCCACTTTCGCTCAAGTGACTCGACCAACCAAGAAACGAATGATCCACGACTCACAAATGCTAAGCAAATGTTAATTGCACGGACCATTTGCACAGAATAGTTTTATTGCAGTTATAAACTTCCGCGCCGATCGTTTTAAATGTATGTGTGAACCAATGGCTGATCCGTTTCAGTCTTATGCATATGCATAGGCTTCTAGTAGCTTCTATGAAAAATTTAATCCCAACGCTAATGTCTTTTCATTTGAATATTAAAAGACATGTCTTTTTTCTCAATGGACAAATAGAATTATCGATATTACGCATAAATGGAAAATTCATTGAGAAACGAGCCACTTTTGTTGTACCATTCATTGCTTTACCACGGTGCGATGAATTATATCACATTTGATTGTGAAACTTTGAAAAGTGAAAACCTAAATACATTAAGCAAGTGCCACGTTGTGAACGTTAAAACAAAAGGTAAACGAAGTGGAGCTCAAGTTCCAATTGCGCCACTGATGATGAATTGCCCTCACTGGCCAACTAGTTGCAAGCAGTCACCTTTTAGACCGAAATAAAGAAAAGCCCGTTTATCAAATTGTTGCTGTCGAAGCAAATAATGTCGCGAAAATTATGCCGAGAAACTTTTGCGCAATCATCCAGCAAAAAACTTGGCGATTTTAATTCAAGACGAAATTCTGAATAGAGCAACTTGATTAACCTCGTGTTGGTTTTTGTTATTGATTTCTTACTTCTACATTTTTGCTTTCTTCTTTTAATTTGTTAACAAATTAGTTGACCAATCTAGATGTCGAAGAAACTATCATTTTTATAATGTTCTACTCATTCATGAACGCTTTTTAAAAACACATCTTTTTTGCAGAAAACTGGTGCCAAAATCAAGATATATACGAACTGCTGCCCGCATAGCACCGATCGTCTCATTAGCGTCCAAGGAAAAGCTGATACATGCATGAAATGCATCCGCGAACTGATGGCGACCATTAAAACGGTGAGTCGGACGTTTGGCACTAGCATAAATCATTCCAGCGAGAAATGAAACGAAGAAGAATTAAACGTAGATTTCAGACGTTAATTAACCACTAAATTATTTTCCGCTGAAGTTTTTACACACGCTCCGCAGGTAGTAAATATTTTAATTGAACCCACGCCTATCGACAGCTTCCCTGCGGAGTTATGGCAATGAATATGCTCGTAATGTCACTTTCGTTTGGACTTGAAATTATGGTTTTATTACAACGCTATTATTTAATTCGGTTTCATCTATTTGTTTATTTTGTAATAATTTTTGATCTTTTTATCTCACATTTATAAACACCGGAATTTCGTAAGCAAATGAGTTATTGCGGCCGTATGGAAATTCATGATATGTATTAATTCATACGAGTCACTATTTTTATTAAAAATAAACCGATCTTAAGTAGGACAGCTTTGATGAATAGTTTATGAGAAAAGAAATTCACATTTGCTCTAACCTAGTAGTTTGCATTATTAGAATTGTGTAATGAACAACGTGATATCCAAGAATTTAAAAGATCAAACAATTATTTTTTATTTTAATTAATAACCTTTATAATATAATCAGTAATTCATATCAATCCTCTTAAATGAAGTAAAACTCTTTATATATTAATTAATAAACTAATTTTTTAACTAAGTACTAAGTATTCTTATTTATTCGTTTTAATATAAATTTAAAAGTACATGCAAACACTTAAATAATTGAATGTAAAATAATACTACATATCTAAAATAAATGAACATATAAAATGTATAATAACAAGATGTATGTGCAAATGTATACAAATGTGTACATTATGTATTTGATAAGGCGATAATATATTTCTAGTTGGAAAATGTTATTATAAAGTATCTCCGATTTGAAACTATTGAACTAATTGTGTATTTTGTTTCCTATTCTAGTCTCCGTTAAAGGGCATGAACAAACCATACGACCCACATAACTATGATGACTTCTATGCTGAAGAATACGGAGGTTATGGTGGTGGCGATGGTGGCCAAGCTAAGGGCTTCGGAGGCGGTCGTGGTAACAACGGCGGTGGAGGCGGCGGTGGTATGCCTCGTCGCGATAATCGCGGTGGACTCGAAATGAACCGAGGCTTCGGACCTCATGGCGGTCGCGGCGGACCGCGTGGAGGCATGTCCGGTCCATCCGACCGCGGTTACGGCGGCAACTCGCGCAATAACAATTCCGGCAATTTCGACAGTGGCCGAGGCGCTGGCGGATTTAATGGTAACCGCGGCGGCGGCGGTGGAGGCGGCCCAGGTGGCCCATCCTATCCTAGCGGCAACTTCAACGGACGAGGAGGTCAGTATTATCACTGAAGTTGCAAACACATCAATTTGAAACCACAGTTATTGTAATTTGTTTATCTTGATGAAACACAAATCATTTTGTTACTGGTTTAGCGTAATTATTGATCGTAAGCTGCTAAATACACTCTGCTAAATGACCATAAACCACATAATAATTTCATGTGTTGAAACACTTTGATCTGCTGGATTTCAGCATTATTGATAGAGAACTCCATTCTCGAAATACAACTAGAATCATAATTAATTCGAATTTTTGAACAATCATTGATGTCATTGTTTGAAATTCAGCAAATGTTAATTTTAGTAAGAATTTAGATGAAGTTCGAGCGGTAATCGAAAACTCATATTTTATTTATACAAAGCTATTTTTTATGTGAAAATGAGGATGAAGAGTTCACGACGTGAATAAGTGAATCAAAAAGTTTACGAAGCTTCGATTGGAAGGGATATTGATTTTTATTTTTCGGATGTTGCAGATAATGGTTGGGGCATGCAAGGAGGCGCCCCTAATGGTATGGGAGGCGGTGGCAATCCTGGAATGGGTAGTCTCGGCGGAAACCAAGGCAATCAAGGAGGAGGAAACAAGACAAGTACTCAAGTTACTATTCCAAAAGACGTAAGTCCTAAAGTTCAGTGGTGAACTTTCAAGGGGAGTTAATGCGATGTGATCGCATTTTCTGTACTTTGAAATAAAATATTATTAAACACATACAAGACTGCTATAATTGTATAAAAAGATTTTGTATTACAATATTCAAATATTATTCAAATAATCGAAATTTGTCACTTTTATTCAAAGCTTTTATAATGAATCATTTTTTATATAGTTGGCCGGAGCGATCATCGGCAAAGGAGGAGCGCGAATCCGTAAAATAAGATCTGACAGTGGAGCTGGTATCACCATTGATGAACCAATCCCTGGAAGCAATGACCGGATTATCACGATCTCTGGCATGCCCAATCAAATACAAATGGCCCAGTACCTGTTACAAGAAAGGTATGCTACGTTTTTCACTTTTATTTAAAATTATTAACGCATTTAACACTAGAACTGCTGTACTATTAAGTTAGCTTTACTATCTGTTACTATCAAAACTACGATTACGAATTTGATCGACATTGAAAAGGATATTAATTACACTGAGTGAACAGATTAAGTAATTATAATCTCATGTATAGAATCATTTTTAATAGTCTATTATTGCACAATTTAAATAAAATACCATATAAACGCTTAATAAAGTTGACAAATTACCATGTTCATGAAATATTCACGAGTTACAAATTTAATTTCAGTATTATAACAAAGAATATTTGAATAATTTCAATAATTACATTCATTCAATAAATAGCAAATTAGTTTATTGATAATTGTAAATACAAGGAACTAAACAAAATCTATAAACTCGAACAAATCGAAGATTTGCATAAATTAAACAGTAGTTCTACTGTTAACACCCATTATTTTGAAAACAAGTACTTAATACCTGCATATGATCATTGCATAACTGACGATAAATCAAAATTATACTTTCCTTTGTCACGTAACAAATTTAATAATGAAATGCAAAAAACAATCAAAAGCGTACTCGCCGTTAAGTAATTGTCATCCGAACACCATTGTAGTCTATAACTTAGGAAAATCGCTTACACATAATGCTAACAAATTATATTAACATTGTGCCGTAAATAAAAGGAACCATAAAATGCAATCAAACTTCAGCGGTTCCTTTTGTTTGCGAACGCCAGATTTGTAAACTAGAAAATCAGTGGGACGCAAATTCAT
The DNA here is from genome assembly GCA_022817045.1 of Psix sp. ZL-2020. Classification (NCBI taxonomy): domain Eukaryota; kingdom Metazoa; phylum Arthropoda; class Insecta; order Hymenoptera; family Scelionidae; genus Psix; species Psix sp. ZL-2020. Next base: position 8,172 of record JABFQD010000711.1, on the reverse strand, counting down.
TGTATGTATGTGTATGAAACTAACAGCATCAAAAGTATCAACCCGACGAGACTAACCATCTGTTGCAAAGGTGAAGGAAGAGATCCATGTTGAATGGATAAAGGATTCGCGATTAAAGGCATTGCTTAGGGGTTCCGTTGTGTGGAAGACTAGTGATTTTGTTGTTCTATTATTAATGTAACAAGGAATCACTAATCATCCTACAAAGGCACCTGTCACCGTCGAACTCCACAGTCCGCTTTGGAACTAATAACATACCTGCTGTTTAATTTGATTATCGACGCATCACTGTTCATTCTAATCTTTAGTAATTAACCAGATTTCATTGCTTCTATTATTTGTTCATGTGTATATATCCATGTTGAATTCTTTATCTTAATAAAGAATAAAATTAATATCTATGTTATTAACCTGTGTTTGTCAATTTTGCAATAAATTTCCACGATCGTTAATTGAATCAGTGGAATCAAAATGTAATATATGATTTTTAAAATAATTGCAATAAAATTGAGATAATGTCGCACATTAATTATAATACATATTTCTAATGCTAATGCGTGACATTTTTCAATATTCATCAAGTAACATTTGAATACAATTATAATGCATTTAATACTATTTCATAAAACGTTATTTGCTATTGCTCATCAATTCAGTTAATGTAAATAAATACATTTGTCATCGGCACTTCGTGTTTCAAAACACTCATGCCTGTCGTCAGACCATGAAATTTGTATAGTTGTTATTTGCTTCCATCATACCGGACATTATCTGCGAAACATTACCAATTAATAATATTTAAGCGCTTATTTTACGGGTGATTAGCGTTTTACAACATAGCAAATACTATTTGTAAATCGAAAGTAATGTAATTTTATGATAATGATGCTTCATTATATATATGTTACAGCTTTCCCCTAGGATTTGATTAGCATTGATTATTAATGGTGTTATATGCTTTGTTTCAGCGTTCGCGAAAATTCTGGTCGCTACTAAATCACACGCAGATCAACGTAAAAGTAATGATCAGCAGGGCGCGGAATTTGAATAAGCAGAAGAGGAGCCAAAGATGCGTTATAACAGTTTTTAAGATTATTTCGCAGAAGTGAACATAATAAAAAGCGTTATCAAGACAAAAATAAGAGAAAGACAAAGTTCAGGGAACAGTACCAATCACGTGAGCGCACGTTGGACATTATTAATGTGGAATTTTGTTTCTGCGAAACGTCCACAGGCACACTTGAAAGAATAAACACGACAAAACTAATAAGCATAAAGTGAAAAAATATATAAAAGCAACGGATGAAAAAGCTCGTGATGATTCCTCTTTAAAATAATATATACTTATTCTTGTATCCCGATTCTAAGCCGATTCGCCATTGCTACTCGACAAGCCGTTTTGCACACCGAAACAATAGGTTTACTTTGCCATGCATTTATTGTCATTTTTTTCGCTAAGCTCGATCCAAGAACTGAAAATACGCAAGCTAAATCGCTTTTTAATGTGCCTACATTATCTTAGCTAAAAATTATCTTTACTGGTTTGTTTTTTTATAAACTGTTGTCGCGCCTTTTCCTTTATTTTGATATTATTTTTTCTAATAGTATATATTTCTTTTGATACAATTTTATCCTGAGATACATAATATTAAATAAACAGATTATTCTTTATAAGCTGCTTTTTGGTCATTCGATAAATTTTGAACTACGTAGTGTTCTTTATTCTTTTTTGTAATATCTTGGATTGAGCGCGTGCCCAATTTTAAATATAATGTGATCTTTCAAATGTCGCTCAGAATATGCAAAAATACTATTTTTCTTACTTGAACATATAATGCAAAGATTTTTCATAATTACGTAAGAAAAATGGTAATTTGATGGATTATGTTTTGTTAATATATAAAAATGAACCAATTGAACTATCAATATTTTCCCAAATTTACTGACTTTGGTAAATACGTTATGATACTAATACACGTAACATGAATTCATGTTTACGATACCTAAACGTCAGATTATATATATAAAAGGTTAAAATTAATAATTTAATGATACTATAAAATGTAATAAATAGTCAATGTTTTTTACCATATATTGAAACAAAGAAGCATATTTTATACGCGTTAAAAATTGAATTATGATTCATTTTTCAAACGTAAAGCAAATGCTGCGTTCACCTGGCTTAACCAGAGGCTGGTCCCGCACTTCCCACACTCGGTCGTTCACCCCTTTTTCACTCTTCGGAAATTGCTACCGCCAACGATTCAGAAGTGACGCTTCTATCTACATCAGCATCAGTGTAGATCAAGCGTCCACCCTCATTCACTTTCGTTTTCTGGATAAGTCCAGAACGTTTAGCACTTTTTTATTCTTCTTATTTTTTCTCCTTTTTCTGAATGGGGGTTAGCTGTAATCCTCCTAACGTAGTAACAAAATCCTCCACCAGAGTCGCGATCTTGAACAGACGAACTATTCTGTCTAAGCCATCCGTCTTAAACGTATAAGAACATCACGCATCAGCTTTATTCATGATTTTTGAAATGAGTTTTCCTTCAAACAGAGTGTCAATCTCTTCGAAGATTTGTGCCTGGTAGATAGGCTAACGTTCCTGATTAGCAAAACCGATAAATCATTGAACATTTAACCTCGTCTTCAAGACGAGACTTGTAAAGCATTCGAATTGACGAGATATAGCGCTCGTGAGCATTTTCAAAACTATACATAGTTAATTTGACCCTAGAAAAATCCTTCCCTCGGATACACAAAGCATGATTCACAAAGAGTTTAGGAGTGCCTTCTAATTTATGAGTCATTTTCACTCTATGGAATAAAGATTGAGATTTTTAACCCGTAAAGCAAAAGAAAGTTTTGCAATTTTTCAACAGAAAAAAAAAACAGTTATCAGTCTTGTAGTTTTGATCGAAAACAACGAAGGCACGCTAAATAAGAAAAAAAGTAATACAAAGTGACGACAAAATAATAAAGAGATTATTCTCTTTTGAGAAAATGTACATACTAATGAGTTAGTAAAAAAGATAACGCTCCTATTTTCCGTTCAATTTTCTAACGGGAAGGCTGCACTTCTGCAGTTTGCATTATTAATATTAATATCTATATAATTAATATGGTAATTATTACAATTATGATTACGTTAATTTTAAGCATGATATTAATGAAAAAGCCCTTATCTCCCCCTTTTCAAATAGAAAATTAAAAATGTTAAGATTTTGTACACTTATTCAACTTGTCACAACGCAAAGATATATATTATATATATACGAAAATAAGGTCGATAAAACGAAAAACCCTTAAGATAGTTCTTGCTTGGAATTCATTAATTTAGTTTTATGTTATCATATTTAATTTGTTCGTACGTATTATTCCGATTTGATCTTTCTTTGTAAAATACAAAAAACTGGTAAATCGAAACTTGAATGTCATACTGCTGTAATATGGATGGATCCTAAGTACGTTTTCTATTAATAACTTCTTTTGCTGATGGTAAATATAATGAAATTTTTAATTTCGAATTTGTTAATTGCGAAAATGTCTAATTTATTTGTTTTCGTCTATTTTACAGCACTGATAACGTTTCGAATCGTTTCATACAAGCACAATGTAATTATTCCATTGTGCATTAGAAGCAGAAATCGCCTTATGTAAAAAAAAATCAATATCAAGTAAATGGCAGTTTAATTGAAACAACTCGAGCTGGATTACGCCGTAAAAAGTTGTCAAACAAACAATTTGTATTAAAACATCTTTTAGTTTCTCTTACTCTTTCCGTCTGCTCAAATAGCATTTTTACGAGTATATCTTCTAGCCCGTGAAAATGATTCATTAAAATATTTGAGCGGGATCAGTCTAAAGGTGATTGTACGGGCATTTTTATTTTGTTGTTCGAATGCATTTGATTATAGTCTTTTTATTTTCTTCCATTGTGTTAAAATAGAACATGAATCATATTTGAATTACTGTAAAATAAAGAGTGCAAGTTTATTCGATAAAAATCATTTAATTAAAGAAAATAAGAATTGTGTTCCTTAATTAAATACAATTTTTATTTTAATTATTTGATGATGATTTATTTTGCTTCGATATTTATAATATCTATATTTTTTTGCTTTTTTTGAAAAAATTGTGTGCCCTAATACTGCCTATTTTAAAAACTTTCATTTATCAGTTATTCAATATTTCTGAATTGACGGAATTATTGAATACATTGACTTTTAATTTATTTATAATTTTATAACTTTTGTTTTAATAGAAATGATAAACTCATGGGCGAACTATAATCATGTGCATTATTGCATTCATTATAATGTATTAAGAGAAAACAAATTTAAGAGAGAGATAAAGTTATTGTGCGTGTGTGTCTATGAGTAAGAATGAAAGAGAGAAAGTTGAAAATAAGTTCAATTTAATAAAAGATATACAAATGATGACAAAGGTAAAAGTTTTTGACGTGGATAAGCTGAAAAAATATAGATTTTGCGATTGCGTCATGTTATGTGTATTGTATAAATTATAACATGTAAAACTTAAAATAGAATAATTGTTTGTAATAAATACTTTTTATTTGTGAAATAAACTCAGTACAAATTACATCTCGTTTTTGCTTTGCACCTATTATTTTTCTTGAACTAGAATGAATAATTGAATCAAATTAAATGACAAATTATTTTGAAGTATTTAATTTATTAATGTTCGTATAATTTTAACTTTTATAAATTTTAGTATAAAGAGAACGCAATTTACAATGCAAATTAAACTGATGTAAATAATTTGAAAAAATGTATGAACAACTTAATTCAAGAGTTTCACAAACGAAATAACGATTTGAAACTTCTATTCTTATTTAACACGGCAAATATCATTTTATCCAATAAAAGTAGTTCAAAATACAAGAGAATAATATTATGCTGTATTTTATAGACAAAATTGCGTTGATTTAAAATTCGTTCTTGCTATCTATATTTCTTGACTTATAATACTAGAAATTGGAATATCTTTATAAATGGAAAACGTTGTAATAATTTCAACATTTTGATATCATAGTAATTCATTCTGTACAAATTGATAAAATAAATAAATTAAAATCATAAATATACATATCTTATCTTCATTCACTCTACAAACGTATTAATTTATAAAGCACCCAAATTACAGTCGCCTGTAATGTTCTCGAGGTTGAGCTGTATTATTTGATGTAAATGTCGAATAAAGAAACGGTATAATTGAAGCCAATGCTAGACAAAGACCTACAAATGGACGGTACCAGACCCATGCAAACCCTATAATTAGTAAACTAATGGACATTGACACAGACATTTCTACAGATTCAATGGAAATTATTCCACAAAGAACAGATGAATTTGTGATCAGTATTTTCAATATATTTGCTAAACATGCTGCGGCGAGAAATAACACCAACCATCCGAGACCTCTGAAAAAATAAAAAATGAATTACAAAATTAAACATTGACATTCATAGATAAAGTTTATTTTCAAAATAAAAATGAAATACATGCTATGGATATTTATAGAATACATTCAATTCTTATAATTTTTTTTATCTACCTGATTGTCCATGTGCGCCAATAATTATGAACATGCTCGAGGTGGAAAATTTGTTCAACAGGAACCTTGTGTCTTCTGACTAATAGAATTTCGTTTCCATTTGTCGAATAAAATGGTAAGATTGTTCCTTCGGATAGCAAACCAACAATCGTGTAAATATCTCCGTGCTTGCCTGAGTATGAAAATTGTACCCTGATGTCTCCTACCTACTCGATATAAACAATTAATAATTTATAATGAACTACTATAAAATGAGAAATATTACTTTTGGTTACCACTTTCAAAAACAGTGCAAAATAAACTATTGTGTAGTATACCAAAAAAAAATATATTTATTTATTTGTAATTTATTATTTATATATATTTATATACATAAATGTATAAATATATGTTGATTTATTATCTATATATTTATTTATTTTTCATTATTTTATAAATATATTTGTTTAAATTAAAATAATGTAAATTCGTTATTACCTGTGGTTCCCACAAATCCGAGCTATGATAATACAAGCCAGAATGCATTTTTATGTCTCTGTTATCCGGCCTCTCATCGCTCGTTATCTCTTTGTAATCGCTAAATTTTGCTTTAAGCTCACTGCCGAAAGTGTAAGATCCTATTTTTACATCATCAGCAATTTGTACTTGACTCTTTATTGGCATCTCTTTAGGATTTTCGTGTCCATAAGGAATATCAAATCTATCGGAATCTATAAGTTTATCTCTCCAATCTGTTGTGTAATAATACCTTCGACCAAAACTGAAAAATGAATGCATAGATTTTATTCTTTCTAATTTTAAAAGTTATCAAATATAGATAAATCATTTACCTATCTTCTTCCTCTATTTCCACCCACTGGAACATCTGAACTCTTCGCTTTAATTTGACACTAGCAACAATAATACCATAATCTGGTTCCGTTAAAGGTTCATTTACTACTATTTTTCCCGTTAAATATATTAATCTACCCTCATATTCAGACGATATGTGATTTATGTCTGGAGGAATTGCAACATTTCTTAAAGCTTCATCTAAAGAGTAGGCTATTTTTACCGCTCTTCCCTTAAAAAATATTATCAATTCTTAAATTCAATGTTCAATTTATTTATATGAATTTATTGATTTTTGTTGAAACACTATATATTTAACAAATATATTCATGAAGGTGATGAATATAAAAATATAAATACGTTGAAATAAAAAAAAACTTGTACATTTGGTAATTCCATTATTTTAACATTTATATATTAAAAATATCAAAAATATACCTCATTCCAAAATAATAAACACATTCCAGAAGCGAATAAAATAGAGCCGATGATAGCAGTGAGCCAGGATTCTTTGAACTGTTCTTTGAGAGATGCTGGCGAAGTTCCCATGGGCCTTCCATTTTCACGAAGAGGTGGCCCGTTTTCCGGGCTTAACCGTTGCAATTGTCCGTTTTGCTAAAATCACCAAAAATGTTGCTCAAATCTTATAAAAAAGGAACTTTCCAAATTCCATCAATGATATAAAAAGAAGAACAATAGTGCGCAGAAGAATTTACATTTGTGCGATACATCTCAATAAGAAGGATGTATTGGTCAATGCATGAGTTCTCTAGTAATTTGTGCGATTTCGGTGCATGACTTTTGGAAGGAGAAGTATGAACTATCGTTAGCTACAAACGGGTTGTTTGTTCTGATTTGGCATCAGACGCTGTAATCTCAGATTCAAATCCAGTCCCCGTTACTCCGCCACTTGACAGGTATTTTCTGTTTCTATTATGACGTATAAAACAGCTGTTGCCGACAGTCAAGCTTTCACTGATTCTCACGAGGCTGCGCTGTATCGTACTGCAAGCCCGCGAATTACAAAATGAATCAGGAATAACAGAGAGGTTTAAGAAATAAAGTAACATCAAGTAGCGTTAAATCTTCTATATTTATCATTATAGTAATAACTTTAATACATAGTTCGTTTGATAATAAATCAATTGGACGCTTATCCTTAAAACTAACAAATTGGGCTGCATAAAAAAAAGGTCACTCGTAATCTTACGACTCGCCTACGGAGGAAAACAATAATTCGGCGATTCCTGCGTCTTGACAGCGCAAAGTCAGATTCATCATCACTTGGTTTAATTTCATGGCAAGTCGTGCCTGGGCAAGCACTTCCTTGCCTCCGCGAAATACACCGATCATCAACAACGTGTGCGCCACCGCGTTTGGTTGTACCCTATCGCTTCTTTCAACTACCTCCATACCTAAGAAATTCGTTAAAGTCTCGATTGCACTTGGTAATGATTTTACCGAAGCATCCATCTCAAACGTCACCTCGTCTTCAACAAATCCTCGAGCTTTCGCTGCTTCCCACGCAACTGAGAAATCCACACCTCGATTTCCGGAGCCTCGCATTTGATCGGCTAACGTGATTTCTAAATCCTCCAACTGAAATCAGACAAACAAAAAATTATTATTTTTAAAAATATTTTATTTATTTTTATGATTATGAATTTAATATTTTGATAATTTAATTTTTAATCGAGGTTTCTACTTTATAAAATATCAAATATTCCATTTTTATTATAGCATATTAATTAGAAATTAACA
>JABFQD010000710.1:0-23008 GCA_022817045.1 Psix sp. ZL-2020 | reverse complement strand
AGTATTCATCCTGAATAACACATATTAATATTTCTAAAATGAATATTAGCTCTAATTGTTAGTAATATCGGCTACCAATACTGGAAAAATTGAGATCCGATTCCTATTATTATACCAGTGTTAAAATAATGTTTACTTTATTTCTATTCTTGTTCCGACTGAATATTAATTAACAATGCAGCCTTTTTGTAATAGCCAGTATTTCACCAGCATCGGTAATTTACTATTATTTTATTGTTTCCCAGTACTAGATCACTATTGGAACAGTACTGATTTCGATACTATCTAAGTATCGGTTAGATATTGAATGATAGTGTTTGCCTATGGAAAACCAGTAATGAGCTAGTATTTTACCAGTACTGGCAATTTTACTACTATGGTTTTTCAGTACAGTATCAGTACTGAAACAGTGCTGATTTCAAAACTGTCTAAGTATCGCTTAGACAATGAATTACAATGCTTTCCTATTGTAAACCGTATGAACTTCTGTATTGTACCAGTACAGATAGCTATTTCCCGGCTGTCGGTACCGTGTCGGTGTGTGTACAATGTTGGGTCGTATGTTGAACGCTGGCAATTTCTACATGGGTAAACCTTATATGATTTAACGAACTTTGATATTATGTAAGAAAAATAGAAAAAATGATTTCACTGTAAAGTAATTATTGAAAAAATAATTTAAAAATTGAAAATTTAATGTGTTGTTGATGTCGCACGAATTTAAAATTATAATGAGTAGATAGATAATCTATAATACTACTTTAAGTCGTTAAAAATACTTCCGGCGCGATGCGATTAATGAAACGTCTAATTTATGTATATGCATACTAGTAAATAATCAAAAGGATGTGCATGTTGCCTAATGTTTGTTGCAACTCTTTAAATAAGATAAATTACAAATTAACTTATCTAAATATTATTATCGAAATGAGAAATAGAAGCCAGATTTCGCCAATTTAGTTAAAAAATAAATTTGCGATTCCTATTGGCGTTCGGTAAGTAAAAACAACATGACTCTTAAAGCTCTGGTAATTCTAGCTAATTTCTAGAATCAGAATATCAGAAAATCGATACAGTTACCTGTATACAAGAATCATAAAATCATGTTTAACTGCATTTATTACTCCAGTAATCTTTAACACACATTATCAACATATCATCGATATACGAAATTTAGGTTCGCAGTTAAAAACTTTTTTCGGGCATAAAAATGACCGAAATCGTAAGCAATTTTTTCGATAAATATTTGTTTAATACAATTAAAAATATCATCATTTATTGTATTGATGTAAAAAAAGCGGTGTCGTATTGATAAATACATTAATTAAAAAAGAAAATAGGTTTGACAATTTGAGCTGAAAAGTATGTTAGCTTAAATTAATTAGTTGGTTCCAAAAAGTAGATGAGCGTTGGGTTATTTACAGTTTCATTATATTAAGAATATTACATCTAGTTGATTTATTTTTAATATTATTTTATACATTTTTTTTATATAATTTTGTATTTGGTAAGGAAAATATATATATATAACGTATTGTAAATCATAATTTGTATGTAATATTCATATTTATATTTTATCATCATGGAAATAAAAAAATTAATTCAATTATGACAATGAAAAAGAAAAATATATAAAATGGATCATCAATTTCACTTATATATAAAATATACGAAATATATTGAACATGTGTAACTGTGTTTTTCTTTGAAAATAACGATTTGTCGTTTTATTAAATCACTATTTATTAAATATCACATTTTTATTCCACTATTTTGAATTTTAAAAATCTGAATTCTCATTCGTTTTCAGTTATTCAAAACACCCCTGAATACAGAGTTTCGATTACAATTATGCATTCTACTATTTTCAGACAGCCATTTTACATTATGAAAAATTCAATCAAGATTTCTAATTAGTAATCAACAATACCCTTAAGATTTGAGTTTTATAGTTCTATCATTTTGTTCGTCACTTTCTTTTGTACATCAGCATAATACTTTATGATGTGCTGACCTCACGCGGTCGCAGCAGCAATTCGGAGATCACATTGGAAGACTGCTCAATATGGGCAGAATTTAACAAAAAATGTAAAAATAAAGAAAATGCATTAACTCAAACCGAAAATTCATGTAAATTTATAAAATAGTACAAAAACTCGTACGTATAAATGTAAACAAATTTCTTTCATTTCTAAATAAATTAATTGAACAAGGAAATAGGTTTGGAAATTTGGGCTGAGAAGTGTATGTATATGCGTAAAATATACTTCAGTAGTCGCGGTCACTGTCATTTTTATTCCCTTTTCATCTTTCTGTTTATCTTGGGATCACCGAACTACCCTCCGTCTTAATATAATATGTATAAAATCATTTTGAACCTCCTCTAATATTATATTAAAATATTCGTTGATCGAATATAATATTTTTCAGTAGCATTTAATTATTTATGTTTGTATATCTTCTTCATTTATAAAATATATTCGTTTTATTGTATGTACTATCAGTATATGTATGTTATCACGAGTATAATTTAGAGATCATTGTATTGGGATTTTACTTCTTGATAACTAAAAGTGAAATTATCTTAACTAACAATAGATAGTTTTTAAATGTTAATGTTATTATTTTAAAGAATATTTTTATCCGTAGTAATAGCATAATTTATTTTTTATTATTTTATATATTCTTCAAAAGTCAACATAATATTTAATTTTCTTTCAGAATTGTATCGGAAGTATCGTAATGATATTGCAAAATCATTTAAAGAAAATTTACAACAACTATTAAATGAAAATATAGACTGTCGAGACTTATGTGAATTAGTATACTATAATGGTAAGCATAAAATATTTATGAATATTTTGTTATAAAAGTTTATCAATATAGTAATAAGACATTTGTATTTTAGATAATCACGATACAAATCCTGGAAAAATTATATTAGATATTCTTACACAGAAGCATGGTATAACAGTAACTTAAATTGATTTTGATTATTTTTATTACAAAAATGTGTGATTTTTATAATTTGATATTATATTATAATGTTCAATAAATATTGCGACGAAAATTTGATACCAAGTTCATTTAGTTTACCATAAATACTATTCGATCCATCTATTATATCAAATTTTAAAGTAGTAACGAAGAGAAATTTTATTCTATAAAAATAATGCTTTTTTATTATGGATGGTCAGTAGACCAATTTAATGATATACGTATAGCCTTTTGTAAATCTTGCTGACACAGAATTCATCGTAGTATGCTTGTGTCAACCTGTCGTATGTCATTTCTAAAGTTTGAGGATGTATACAATTGCACTATTCGCTCCTCCAGCAACTCTCATAGATCAAGTCTTTGCAGTTTAGTTTTCTATGCGTGGTTTCATATGTGTTTTGGCCGTGAAAAGCCGCAATACTATACAGAGGCTAACATATAGCCTCTGATTTCAAAATACTGTAGCTTACTTTTTTAAGTAAAGTATTTTATACAATTGATTACATTATTTTACATTCTTATAAGGAAATTTTATATAATTTAAAAATTCGTTTTCTTACTACTTCAATTTTTATATTTACTGAAGCATGAGTGGCATAATATTTTTGTTTTCGAGAAAGTGTTTTTTGAGGAGCAAATAAAAAAAAAGGAGAAAAACAAGGTGAAGTTCTGCCTCCACTAATATTTAGATTCGATATGTATTTTCGTCAGGCATTCTTTCAAAAATACCAGAAAAGATTAATTCCACAATGTGTTCCGCGAGGAAAAGTGAGGATTATTTCAGAAAATCTAAATTTGATACATAATATTTATATTTGAACATTACCAACAAACTTTAGTAAATATGGAAAATAAAACGTACAAATAATATTAAAATAAAAATTAATTAAGGAACATATAATTAATTCTTTAAACAACGAATGTTGTAAGTATGTGATCAAAATGAAAAAATTTATTCTTATTATTGGTGTATGATTTTTAACATAATTATTATTTGAAAATTTATCCTTCTGTTTCACTGAAAGATAAACAATCAATTTTAAAACTCTTTCGTTATTTTTCAAATACTTATTTTTACATTTTATTATTAAAAATTATTTCTATTGAATACGTTCTTGTTACAAATGGAAATCAAGATAATTGATTTTCGTTATGTAAAACTGATAACCAGATAGAGTTTTTTCATTAGTCAAGTTTGACAACCTGAAATGCAGTTTTTTCATTATTGGGCAATATATTATTATTATCTATTTGAGAATAAGAATAAAACAAAGAAACTACGTGACATCAAAAGAACGTGCATGTAAGTATGACATTTATTTTCTACTTTGTGTACATTCATGATTCCAGTTTTATTTTTAAATATAATACTGTTCTTATTTCAACCAAATTAACGTTTATTAAGTCTTTTTAAGTGATTTCTGAAGAATTAAAATAATTGAATATTTCTAATATTACGATGAATTTGTAAAATGGAATTCACTACATTTAGAAATGTCACGATCGAAACCGTAACATTAATTTTTTGTATCCATTTGTATTAATATTTATTCAATAATTATACATAAAAACATTTTTTTTTAAATAGAGTATTATTTAACCATTCACAGTGTTCTTAAGAATAAGTAAAATTGTGCTGAGAGTTTTTATTTATTTTTATTATTTATCTTTGACACTTTTTTTTGAATGATGAAAATGAGGTGTACATCAAGGCGTTGTAAAAATTATAAAAAGTTTATTCAAAATTGGCTCTCCTCTAAATTGTTAAGTTTATGGAAGAACTATCCTTTCAACTAAATAAAATTAAATAGTTTGCATCCGTTGTTACTACAGATATAAAATGTTATGTTATGCATGTTATTAATGTGCAATAAGTCAGGGAAATAAGTCACCCTCATACCCAATATTTTCTATGATAGATAATTAAAATTCATCATTTATTGAACAAAATGAAAATCAAAATTGTCCTTTCCCGATGAAAAATGACAAAGTGATGGCCAATTGAAAATTGTGCTGTATTTTCGTGCTTTTATCAGTATTATTTATATAAATCATAGAAGTTTAGATGAACTTCAATTTAAAAAGAGTGTATTAACTATGGTATTCTTGTTGCTTAGCTTTAGAATAACTATGAGATGGTCAACATACGGCTATAGCATGGCAACGGCATAGCATTGGTATGACAATGGCATAATATAGCCATGACGAGCAGTGACGTAGTAATAGCATGGCACTGACAAAAATTTCACTCAACAGTGAACTATAAAATATTTTGAAAAATCATTGTTTCTAAATAGATATCGTGATTTAATTGCTGAAAGGTTTTTATTGTTAGCTGTTTTAATTTAGATAAAAAGAATAGCAAATACAAAAAAATCTAAAATTATTTTGTAAACAAATACTTTTTTAAATCGAAATAATTTTTTGTTCGTTAGTTTAAGTCAAACTAAATTTACGTAAACTAAACTAATGTAATTTATTTTTCATTTTTTGTCACTATAGAATCATTCATAAACAGCATATATTAAGCAACTTATTCAGATATTGTATGAAATTTGTATTTCTCTTCATAGATTTGTAATAATTTTTTATTTTGGTTTGTATGTTGCATTCTTATAAAAGAAGCTGTCTCTGGGATTCATTTGATCAATAAAAATAAGGTATTTTTGCGACATTACTGATATCCTCGAAACTATTGAAGGCCTGTTTGCATTGTAGTGTTTATACATCTAAACCGTTGCTTGTAACGTGTTGGTGGCCCTGAAAAGGGCCGGTGGGTTTGGCTGTTTATACGGTGCTTGGCTTAAAACGTCTCAGGACGTCTGGTCGAAATGGCCGCGTCGATTGTTCAATCACGCGTTGCGCTAGCGTTCGCGGCGACTGGTATTGGTCGTAAAACGATTCTGTTTGTCGGTGCTCGAAGTCTGCGTTCTCTACGGCCTACCTAGGGATAGTGTGTGCGAAATAGAAGGTTAGGGGAGGTTTTGTTTTATTTGTTGGCCTTGAAAAAGGCCGGTGCCAAAGCTAATTACCGATATCCGGTAATTGCCGTGGGATCGAGATCCTCGCTAATCAGTCGCTGTGGGGTCGAGATCCTTGTTAATCGGTCGCCGTGGATTTGCTCATTAGTGCGGGTGAATGCTCCCGGGGGTTGGTCACGAACGAATTGTGAAGGGTATTCACTGTGTCTTTGCTCGACACGGTAAAGTGTTTGCCCGGATGATTTCTTGTCGATTAAATAACCTATGTAAGCTTTTCATGTAAATATTTTTCTTTGAACAACTTTAATTTTTTTTAAAATTATGACTCACTTCGTGTTATGTTCGAAGAAGTATCGATCGAAAAAAAGGAACAGCAAACGACCAAGCTCTGCAACTGATTTCACATGTTACCAAGACATGCGACGCCGTTATGCAAAAGACCTCAAAGAAGTACTATCGACATCCAGTATACTGTTGGAACGACATGGGTGTACACATACACGTATACAAATACATACATACACATACACGTATACTGTTAAATATTAGCAAGCTCGCAATTACCGACCGTGCGCGAGCCTTTTCTTTTTAGTTCGCCACGCCACTACCGTGCAGAGCAATGAAGTTGAGATTAGCGCCGGTCGGCTTTAATTCTGCACAGGACATTCGAACAGCAGGAACTCCTTACGAATGGACCGTCCGATTTTCATCACGCTAAGTTATAGTTTATCTTGCCCTTTGTAGTAACTTTAATTTTTTCCGTATTATTTAATTATTTTTAGTATTTCACGCGTTTTTAGTATTTTTATAATTAAAAACTATTATGTTGCGAGACAAGTAAAGGTTTGTTTTTCAGTTTCTTAATTATTACAGTAAAAAATTTTTAAGGTACATCCTAGAAAAAAGCAAGAGTCAACGAGGCACTCGTTCTCCATTGTATTGCTTTCAAAAAAATGATTTAGGCTAAGGGGCATCTGTCTCATTGTTAAGATACTGTGCAATGTAACTTGATAGTAATGATATTACGACTGTTTTATAGCTTTAGCTGTGAGTTATATATGCGGGTTGTAAACGTGGCATTCAACCACACCTTACAGGTCACCTTAAAGCTGCTCAAATCTAGATTTAAAATATTTGTCATTGCTCGGGCTTGAAACAACGCATCTGACCAGATATGATTTCTGATATTTTATTTTGATGGTAATGAATTCGTTTGAATAAAAGTAATATGAAATGTTGTCAAAAAGTTATTTATCCGAATATATAAGTCAAATGAAAATTGGATAAATAGATAAGATTACCGTATAGCTTTCTTTAAGTTGTAACTCGACGAGAGAAAAGCCTCAACACTTGAGACAGCGCAAATCCTGAAGTGACAACAACCAACATTACCTCCACCAGCGAGCCGAGGATCTTAGCAAAACCATGTCAACGAAGAAGAGCTAAGAGAAGCTTCTCTAGCACCTCACTCATCTAAATAAGAAATTTTACCTTTGTCATTTTTTTTAAAACTTATGATTTTTGACAAGTTATTAACGATAGAATTATTGTTTTTGGTTATTTGATAAAGAAAATATATTGACTTATCGAAATTTGTATGTGGACCCATTGTTGATGGTTACCATCAACATTAGCATTACCCAATGTTTTACCCAATTTTGCACATTACGTGGTCCTGAAATAGATAACATTTTTTACGACTGTACTTTTTCAATAAGGCTAAATCTTTCACAAGTTATTTAACGTAAAATTATTTTATTTCTCATACGATAAAAAAAATAAATCGACGTATTAAAATGTGTGTTTTTTTACAACAGGGAAATGCGATTACACACCTCAGACCCAAACTCTTATGTCCAGGTCGACTCATGTGGGGCTCGTGCGTAGACCATACCCACTACTACCCTAAGTTCATCAAATCATCCACCCGCAGAATCGCAGTCAGGCATTATTCCACAAGGTGGGGTTACATGTTCAACGTTTTCATTCTCCTCCGAAACGGTATCGGTACGCCGGGAAGCATCCGTAGCCCGTCAGCAGTTGCGTCACGTAGAAGTCAACGTTGCAACTTGTACTTCCTTGATGTCGATGCAGCTATGTCGGAGATAAGACAATGTGTCCACTTGCTGTTCTGTGATGCATCCCAAAAAGCTTGCCACTTGTCTGTCCCTCGGTGATTGCGCAGCTTAATCATACTGTCAATTCTTCGACATCCGCTATCGTTTATCCATCAGGACAAAGCATACGGCCTCGTAAGACACCATGCGGAATGCTAATTCAACCCGAAGCGCACTTTTCTGATACATGGAGATGGTGTTGCGCGCATATGCTTTTGTTTTCATGGTGCTCGACCAAATGGGAGCAGCGTACAAGAGTGTGGAGGTGAACACGGATGTAAAAAGTTTACGCCTGTTTTATTTCGGTCCACCGCGATATTCATTAAGATCCTTATCAGTGCCGTCGTCACCTTAGTTGCTTTTTTACTGATGGTCCGGAAATGGTCATCGAATCGAAGGCGCGTGTCAATCCATGCGCCGAGATATTTTAGTTGTGGTAACAATTGAATCTCCTATCTGTCTACTATGAGAGTGATAGTTTCTCTCAGAATCCTAGTAGTAACAAGCACTATCTCTGTTTTATTATCCATGAGGGACAAACCCACCGAAGTTAGCAATCCCCGGATCGTCCTGATGGCTTCATTAGTTACTAGAGTGACATCTGCCTAATGTTTGTCTGTGATAACCCCTGCGGAATCATTTGCAAAGTCGACGGTCTTTGCATCAGATGGCAGTTCTAGCCACAGTACCGCATCGTACATCACATTCCACATCAATGGACCGAGGACTGAACCCTATAGGACACCAATAGTCACAACGTAATTCTTTGGACCATAGTCCGTGTAGTACTTGAGGACTTAAGGAGTTAAAGGCATTTTTCATGTCCAAAGTTACGATTGCGCAATATTTCTTTGTGCCTCTTTTCCATCGTGATCCCGCAGTAGCTTCAATCGCCGAGCTAAAAACTCTTCTAGTCGCATCTATCGTTAAGTGTGCCTTCTGGAAACCAAACTGGTTATCTAAAAGACCATTGATATCCTTGATGAATATTTCCAACCTGCTGCAAACGATGTGCTTAAGGATCTTACCTTCTGAATCCAGAAGGCAGATGGAGCAGTATGAAGATAGATTCGTTGGTGGTTTCTTGTCCTTCGGCAAGAACACGAGCCGTTGCCGTTTTCAGCGTCAAGGAAATGAGCCTCCACGTAAACACTCATCGTACATTTTCAAGAGGAGGTCCAGACGAGCTTAAATTGCAGTCTTTAGCACTGACATTGGGCACACCATCTGGGCCTGGAGCTTTAGTATCGCGAATTCAGCCACAGGCATCCCGAAGTTTTTGTGGAGTGAGTGGCGGTACATTTTCTAGTCTATGTCGTCGAGTTGTCCGTTCCGTTGGATCCCCTGAGGCTGGAAAAAGGGTGGCCATAATGTCGTGTAACACCGTCGAGCAGGTTGGATTACACATTTTAGCTTAGTCATGACGATTTTGTGGAGCTTACTTCATGGATCTTTGTCGACTTCCCTGCACAGCTTGCACCAGCAATGTCGCTTAATGATTTTGATGGCTTTACTCAGAGCGTTGCGGTTGCTTCGATACAGCTCTCGCCGCTGCTCAAATTCAAGCCGCCTCTTGCACTAGAGTACAACCGCCTGCTTCTGATGCATTCTCTTTGATATTCGGCAATTACCTCGTTTCACCAGTAAACTTGTAGTTGGAGATTTTTTGCAGAGCTTCTTGGCATGGAGACGTTGCACGCGTTGATGATGCACATCAGAAGTTGCTCCGTTTGTTCTTCCGATGTTTCTTCGTTGATGGTCGTATCCTCCATCATAAAGGCGAGTATCTTTCTATCGAGCATCTTGGTGCTCCATACGACGCTGTGCTGGATCTGTCTCCCGGGTCGACCTATAACAGTGAAAATTGCTTGGTGGTCAATGTGGGTGTATATATTGTTGACCTCCCAGGTGATGCCTGCACGAACCCTGCATTTGCTCGTGAATGTCCGGTCGATCATCGATCTATCGCCACCGCCAGTAAATGTTGGCCTATGCCCAAAATTTTCCAGAATTATATCCAGTAAGACCAAGTGATCTAAGAGAACTTCCCCTAACGTTTTCTTTTTTTGCTATCCCATACCGTGGACCAACCGTTGAAGTCACCAGCAATGATGAGGTCCCTTCGCATTTGCCACCAGGTGATCCAGCAGGCGTTCAAATTCCTGAATCGGGTTGTTTGGTAGGGCGTGTACACTATAGATGTAAACATCGTTAACCCTGGCCTAGGTGAGGCCAGTTCTTGATGTCCTTGTAGTATCTTGGATATCGCCCCTATTGGGTTTTAAAATAGCCGCCCTGCTTAACGTATCCGAGATCTAGGTTGTGTTATCGATAGTTCTGAACTGATTGCAGAAGATGGCAACGTCGATCTTACATTCTCTTACTGTTTGTAATAGCAGATTCTGCGCTGCCTCACAGTGATTGAGATTCAATTAATATATATATTATAGTATATATTATAGTAATATATATATATTATAGTTTCCCTATAACTAAGGCGTAACGATAGCACTGATGAGCTATTCTAATTTTTAGCTCCACGGAGTTGCTCCTTTAGTGCTACCAATATTTCCTTCTTGAAAGTCAATACATCGAGATTTTGAAGCTCAATGTGAGAATCTTCTCGCAGTGTACGCACCGTTATTTTCTCCGAGTTTTGCCGCGATAGAATTTTTGAGCTGGTTAGCTTTATCGTTGAAAGACCTCTCCAACTCCAACAGCAAATCACCAACTTCCGTCCGTCTAATTCGTTTGACACAGGGTCCCACCTCTTTCAGTTCCGGATCATTCTTCATTCGACGCAGGATTTCCGCGTAAGATTTTCCCACTTCCGCCTTCATGAAGATAGAACAAATCGGCTTCGGACACAGACGCCTTGATTTCGCAAAGTTTTTCTGGCTTTGGTGACCTTTCTTTTTGCCCACTATTTTCCACTGGTTTGCGGGAGCAACTTTCTCACACGGAGTGCCACAAGGTGTGGAAAAGATCTCCAGTGTATCAGGGATCACGATGCGCTGCTGACCTTCAATTTTCTTCTTCTTTTGCAGTTTAAAGGAATCCTTAGGAGGTTACTCCACTAGTTTCCTATTGGCAGAAGAGCATTTCAAGCTGTGTTGTCGAGCTTCCAGCCCAGGGAAGGTTTGCGACGTAGCAGCATTCATTTCTGGCTTTCCGATGGTTGTCCCGTCCAAAGCTTCGTCGAGCTTTTCAATTTTTTCATACCACGAGCGTAATGAGCTCACTGTTGACTATTATGCATGTAATGTTTGTGCTGGACGAAATTATAAAGCTCGTAAAGTTTATGATCAAGCTGTATCTCCAGCTCAACTCCCCTAGCTTCTTAAATTGCAGCTTTCAATGCTGTATTAGCCAAGTGGTCTACTGCTGCAGCACTGCGATCGTCGAATAACAACGCCTGGAAGCCTGCTTGCTCACTCCCTGAAGGCACCAGTACTGGGGATTCAAGGCCCCGTACCGTAAGGTTAGTCCTAAGTTTAATCGCCATGTTTGGTTTATTGATCGGGGTCCCCTAGGTTTTTATATTGGATTGTTTCTTATCCTAGCCTTTGAGATACCAATCCCAACCAGCAAGTTGGGATTCGTATGCCAGAGGTGGAGCTTTTATTAGAGAGCGACGCACAGATGGCGCTTCAGGTGAAATGTGTTCCGACATCATATTCCCCCAGCCATATTCTCCATCGCCACCGCTGCATGGTCCTCGACTGCTTATTTATCGGAAAAATTGCACTTGTTTCGCAGCTAGCCTGCAGGTCGTTTTTTATCTGCCACTTACGATGCGCTCGATTGCGTGCAGCATTGCGCCAGGTATGTGTGGGCGTATTATTAATTTTGCAGTTTACAGTATTTGATGTGATAAGAACAAAAGTCTGTTGTTTAAATTTTTAATCAGAAGTTGTGTTATGCTTTGCACTTTTCATAATTTTTTATGCCTTCATTCTCCTAGAACTTCCATAGAAAGGGATCTTATGTTAAAATTACAGAAGAATTAAAATATTTTGGTAATGTAGCTGGACACCATACAGATGGAAATGCTTAGTAGTGTCGGATTTCTACTCACTAAAAACCACTTCTTGCGCCTTTGAGTACCACATTGCCGGATTGTGTCAAGTATTACTTCGTGATGTGGAGAATGGAGTTATACTAGCTTTTCGCTAGGCGAATCAGCTACTAATTGTCGTTAGTCCTCATCGCTCTCGTTCTAGTGTCCTGAGAATGGTCAGGACACGTACCGCAAAAGTGGACAACGTGTTTTAATTATATAAATTTATCAACATAGTTGGTATCATGCTTGTGGTTGTTATGGAACAAGCCAAAGCTGCTGAGGCTTTTTGTCTTTCGCTAATGAAACTTAGATAGAGACGAACTACATGTTTTACGTCTTCGCACGTTTGACAGGTGGAACACAAGACATCTTTGTCCAATCCGAAGCGGCACTGATATGATTCAAAACACCCGTAGCCCGACAGGAGTTGTGTCAGCTAGCAGTAGAAATTTAATTCGCCATGTTTCCTACTAATCGATATTGAAATATCCAAGATAAGTCTATAGATCCAACGGTCCTTCAATGAGGAGTTCCAGGAATCCTGCCATTTTGTAGTTGACTCTAATTTTTCTTTTTAGCAATGGTACAACGATTTAACTCCATGGATTGTCTTCCATGATTGTTGATGCGCATGCGTTCCTTAGCCACGAGTTCGATAGGCATCATACTAGCCACTACAGACGCAGCATCATATGAGACTGTGCGGAAAGCACAGGCACCTCTCAGTGCGCTTCTCCTACATACGAAGATCGTCTGGCTGCTATGTACTTTAATGTTTAGAGCACTCGTCCAAATAGGAGCTGCATACGTCAAAATGGAGCTCACCACACTTGACAAAATCTGGCGTTTGCTTTATCTTGGCCCGCCGATGTTGGGCATGATACGAGCCAATGCTGTAGTGACGTCCACTGCTTTAGCAATGGTAATCATTAGATGTTTCTCGAAGAACAGTCGTGAGTCCATCTGTATTCCAAGATATTTCAAACATGACCGGGACGTAATGTTTTGGTCTTCTACTGTTAGTGTGATGGTATCGTACTGTTTCCTGCTTGAAACAATACGAAATTAAAAACAGTAAAAATTTGGATTAATTTGCTCTTGTGGTTCACAAGAAAAAACTTCACTGAAGTGAACCATCGGCAGATGATTTTGATGGAATCATTCGCCAGAAAAGTTACATCTTCGAAGTGTTTGTCTACAGCGATAACTGTGATGTCATCAGCAAAACCGACCGTCCGTGCTCTGTCCGGCAACATTAATCTCAGAACACCGTTGTATAATATTCCATAGCAGAGGTCCGAGAACTAAACGTTGTGGTATACCAGCTGTGACTTTCTGGTCCTTGGTCCGTTATCTGTTTGGTACATTAGAAACCTGTCCGTAAAGTTTGCTAGCTATGGCTACCCTCGCATTATTTACCACCTGCGTAATTGCGTCCGTAGTAGACTGCTCTCTATGGAAGCCGAATTGGTTGTCAGAAAGTCAATAGTTATCCTCAACATAAGACTGCAAGTAGTTGCACATGATGCGTTTAAGTATTTCCCTGCTTTGTCCAATAAGAAGTGGCTGCAAGCAACTCCTCTGGTGTAATCACTGGGATCTCTTCTTCTCGAAGATTCCAGGAATCATTGAAGACTGTTTCCGGGTGTTCGGAGAAAAGTGCTGACACAATGTTTCCCAGCATAGCTGCATCTGTCGATATTGTTGAGCAAACGCTTTTCACCTTTGCCATCACAGTCTTGTGGGGTTTACCCCATGGGTGTGAATTGACTGCATAATTAAGTCCGCGTCAACATCGATGCTAGCTGACTTTAATCACTTATTTAAAGGTCCTGCGCGCAATCCTGTATTCCTTCTGTATCACGGTGAAAATTGGATGCCCCCGCGCTCGCTATTTAAGCTTATGGATCCAATGGCAGCATCTTCTGTGCTCTGCGATTTCTTCGTTCACCAATACACGGGATGACGGTAATATTTTGATGATACTCGTGACAAAAACGATTTTGAAGAAACGAATTGAAGAAAAAATAAAAATCAAACAAAATACGGAAAAATAAAAAAAATCATAAAAAGATTTTGCCTGATTGAAAAAGTACAATAAGTGAAAAAATTAGTCTTTTTCAGCACCACGTAATATGCAAAATTCGATCGCGCAACCTTCTCGCGGTATACATTGGGTAATGCTAATGTCGACGGTAACTATTAACAACGCATCGACACACAAATACACAGTTTGATAAGTTGATTTGTTTTTATTATCGAATAAGATAGAAAATGATTTGACGGTAAATACTTGTGGAAGATAATGAATTTCGAAACAAACGACAAATATAAAGTTTTGTATTTTTTTCTGAAGGATCTAAAGCTGCTATAAAAAATACGGGATTTTCCTTGATACACCTGATACACCTGATGATATACCTTGTATACATATAGATGTCCATGATAGAGCGAGTAACAATTTCAATGAGATTCGATTTCTTTGGTTAGAAGTTGCTCAAATGGAAAAAAGTGCGAAAATAATAAATATTCACACAAGGACAGAATGTCAGTATTTTGGCACAAAGTGCAGTTTGTTGCCAGAGTTGAAGTTGAGTGCTGCGCCCTTGCGATACGCTAAAGTTACAGTTATTGATTTCGTTTGTCATACGATATTTTCTATAGCAAGTTTAAATAAAAAAGTTTGGAATAGTGAATTGTAAATTTTGCAAAAACAAATAAATTTTGTGATTTAATTAAAGTTCAAGTATTAAGTAATCTCCGGAAAAAAATGTTTTTCCGACTAATTTTGACTCTTGAAATATCCTTATAAAATTTTAAAACTGAAATTGAAACCCCAAGAGGGTATTTGTTGATAGTGCTTAACTGCCGATATCAAACTTCTAGCTATTGAAAGGAAGAAATATTGTTTATATATTATAATTATGTTCTTGTTTACACATCAGGCCATAAAAATAATAAGTGCTTTTTTTGCTCTTTGCTACATGTATTTCTTTAATTAATCCTCTAACTGTAGTAAAGTATTCACTCCACTTAACAGGTGTTTGTCCGCTTCAGACATTGGGCAAACGACCAAGCCATTGCGCTGGAATCTTGCCTCACAATAATAAAAGTTGAAGAATAGTAACAAATAGTGCAATGTGTTAGGATTTATTTTATTAATGTAATTGAAGTTTTGTTTTATTTCATTTAGCCATTACAATTTGTTTTGGCGTGCTTAAAATAATCTTATATATTATATATTGTTATGGTATGTTAATGGATTGTTTGTTTCTCAATTTTTCTATGTTAAATGTATATTCAAACCGTATCATTACGAAAAATAGGACCAGATTTAAGTACGCGTTAATGAATTTATGTAGTAAACGAACGCATGTATCCACTATCCCTGCGAGACATGACTAAAATGAAAGATCATATAATAAAATACGATGGTATCAGTATAAGTCGTTATTATTTTATTGAATATGTTTTTATTAGGAAAGGGTGAAATAAGAGAACACCAAGCGTTGACCATTGTATTCCTATACCTTCATTGTTTTTGGATGTCATTGGTAAATCCTATCAATCTGCTAAAAAAGTATGTTATCTTTGAAAGTTTGTTCTATTTCTTTACAATTTATATTCCGTAATTACTTAAATCTGAGGTTTGGTACCTCTAGGCAATTGCAACAACTAACGGGTGTTTCTTCTCCTTCCTTGTATCACCTACACAGTTCTCTGATGTCTGTCTCTTTTTCGTTTGTTTGCTTTATGATTGTTAAGATATAGTCCATCTGTTATTAATTTTCTTCTTTATCCAGTTGTCGATTTCATTAAGTCGTTCAATAAGAACGATATATGTACCCAACACTGAAAGTTGGCCTGGTCTATTAATCTGTTCATCATAGCTATGGGTATCCTTGTCTTTATTATAAAAGCAGTTCTGAGTGCTATTTCTTAGATATAATACAAGGTTCTCACTTGAATTTCGTTCTTATCATCTCTCCACCCGAGGATGTTATAAGAAGAAGACCAAACTCCGTGAATAGGGGCACTGAAATCATCGTATAAGTTTGGCGGCGCTGCTGACGACTCGTTTGAACTGCGCATGTTTAGTGTACCACCTTTTACCTTTGTTCCTCCTGAATAGCATATAAAGGTATTCTTATCTATGTTTGTCATAAAGACGGCTATTTTCAATTTCTATTAAAATTTATAATAGAAAAGTTTGCAGCATATAAAATGATTGATGCGCATTAGTTTTATTTATTTTTTGATGTTTCACTAACATTATAATTATATTACAGTTAAATTATTATTATGATTATTAAATCAATAACTTCATATTAATTAAAAATATTTTTAATTAAAAATTAAAAATGTAATTTTACTTGAAATTCTTTTCGAATAAAAATAAAGTTTTCATTTTTGAATTTTTGTATGTAACGTAATTATGAAAACAAAATGTCAAAGTAAATAAAAGTAATTTGAACCTATTGCTTGTTTTAAAAATGAAAACTGTAATTTGTGTAAATTCCATGAAATTAACTAAATTTATTTCTTAACAAATTTATTGAGATGAACATATTGCATATATATTCTTAAAGATGTATTAAATTTTATGCTCTGCTTCTTTTCACTCACAAAATGCCAATGACAATATTCCGTTATTTTGATTTGAATTTCTTCTGTGTTACCTAAAAAATGTGAATACATTGCGCAATGCATAATAGGCAGGTACACTATACATGTACACATCGTTTCCGTCGAAACTTCACTACGATGAATTTTCTACCCCCTCCAATGGAGTTGGGTCCCCTTCTTATAACCTCCTTGTCTCCAACATAGGACTAAGCCGTATTACATCTTAAATAGTAATACAGAGTGATATAACCTTAAACCCAATAATATATAAAACGGCTCTTTAAAATTGTAAAATACATATAAAATAGTATGATGAAATTCGTATATTCATAAACTCTAGTTATATTACAAAAACATACATGTATGCATACGTGTTAATGTGACCAAAAAAGTTTCACAACAATTGTGATATGCTGCTTTTAAAAAAAGAGCAAAACAAGATAGCATAAGATATAAAAAAAAATTTATAAAAACTCATCAGTTGATGATTCAGATTGAGATTAAATGAAAATTTGTTTTTATGTTAAAAAAAAGTGTAGATAAATATTAAAACCACGAAAATAAAATGATCAAAATAACTAATAAGAATGATCATGTAAGCTTGTATTATTAAGATTCTACGTATAATTAGGAGAAGACTGTGCAACATGCAAGCTATATATTCTTATTATGAGTTAGAATATAGCAATTTTTTTAAATTAAATTACAAAATATGTCTCTAGTACAGTAAGACACTAGTAATTAAAAATAGTAATTAAAATTGTATCAATGTCATTTTCACATTAAAATTGTTTACTATGTATTGTCTCGTGTTAATTATGACGTATCACTTCTAATATGAAAATGCAGTTATGCTGCAAAATAATCAAAAAATTAATACCGCCACAGCAATATGGATGCAGTATAATACTGAAGCAGAAAAAATGACACATTTCCTTAAATGGGAAATTCTGTGTTTAAACTCAAAGTATGTGCTACTAACTAATTGTAAAGCGCACTGTAATCTTGTTAAAAACATGTTTTTTAATGTTTTTAAATGTTTTTAAATCATTTAAAAAATATAAACCTATTATACATCTTTTAGTTACGTTGAATTTACGTTGTATAACGAATCATCAAATTTTTTAAAAAATAGGTATAGTATCGCTTTGTTTTATACTTTTTTATTTAAAAAGAAATCAAAATTTTTCGTAATACAAATCACGTTCAAATTATCATTTAATCATCGTACTCTAATAAACGAGTTTATAAGTGGCACGATAGCAACTAATAGTTTTACTTACACTGCATACTCAGTAATTAAGGTATTGATTAGGTAAAACAAATGGTATTTAACTTAGCCTGATCAAGATCAATTTTTTACAAATATCTAATCTTTTAAGAAGTAAAATAAATACGTCATAAATTAAAATTGTAGTCTAATAATCGAAATATCTAATATAATTGAAATTGTATGAATACTTAGTTTATTGACATAAGTTTTACGACTGACGTCATTTATAAACTTGCTCCTTCGCATAAAAGCATCGGAAGAAATATTCTCTCCGACGGTCACGTTGTCGGAAAGGTTCTTTTCGTGTGGTCTGTTATATTCCAAACTTAAGCTCTGAACTGCATAAGGTCCGTTCTTATGACCGCAGAACTTTTCCGCCCAGATATTCGCGCATACGTTTATCATCAGGACATACGACACTTTCCTCCAGACCGTTCATTCTTTGAAAAAGTCATTGCTATACGTCTTGGCATATTTCCATATCAGTGATTGAAAATATTTGTCTTCTTACACTTACCAACTCGCTTGAGATCGAATTTTTAAGTCATTTTTTCAATATTTTTGAAAAATTCATATCTCAGTTATATTTTCGATCAATACAAATATTTATGAAATCTTTTCTGCTTTTATAAATCATTTAAAACTTACATGAAATAAGTATTGTGAGATCTATAATGGTTATACATGTATCTTAATACATGTATTACTCATTTATTAGAATTAAAAAATTAAATATACCATAGACTTTACTAAGTAAGTATTTTCATATACTTATATATATAATTATTGACACTTAATATTATTATTGAGTGTGTTTTTAATTGAGATCTTTTACGATTCTTTCACCATAATTTTGTATTTTTTAGTTCTGTAAAAGTCGACGCACGTACACTTGATTCGACGGAAAATAAACCTAGATTTTTTCACCGCTTTAAAAGTCACGATTGTTCGAAACTTTTTTACACTTTTTTACGCGACGAGGAAATTTGTTAAGTTAACAAACTAACAACGAGAAAATGTATGTCACATTGTCGAAATAGTCACTTGTATAGTATTAAGTTAGTGACTCAGTCGTTAATATAATACAGGCAGATTATAACTATTTCTCTTTGGTTCATGTGAAATATTTATTTTTCATTTATTTTCTTTAAGTTCTCTATTTTTAATTAAATTTTTTATATTTAACTATATGAATATATTTCTCAAATTTAAATTTAAATGTTAAAGAATTCAAGTGTAAGTACACTGAGATAAAAGTTACCTTACACAATTTATAAAGAGCGGACAAACTGCTTTTACGATAAAGTCAAGTAGAAAGTGTCAAAGAGCAGATGTCGTGAAAGCGAATAGAAAAGTGGGTAGTGAATTCTGATCGTTCTTACTGAAAGGTCGAATCGTGGGTCAGCTCCTGATAATGGAAGAACTGGTCAATAGACCGTCCAAGGGATCGTTTTAGGATACTATAAAGTATATACATTGCATTATATTCTGTACGCTTTTATTTCATAATAAGTGGAATATGCAATATCTTTTTGATAGATTTATTTTAAAAATATAAGGTCCAAAACTTTTGATAATAATACTCAAAACATCGTGATTGTATAAAATACATGTATTTCGAAAACTTGAAATCAATTAATTTTATTTAGTGAAATAAGAAAAATTTTACCATTTTTTATTAAACTGGATAAAATTGTGTACATAAAAGTCAGTCATGAATTCATGTTTTTATTTGGTTTCGAATGTTTGAAAAGTCCGAATCGTGTGAAACTGAGCATGTGACTTTTTATCATAGTATTTAACCCCTTCCAAACGGCAACTTATACCGCATAAACGTCTACGAAAACGTTTAATGTAAATTTCATAATTTATATTTTTACATTTTTCGTGCAAAATTGCTTAAATTCATATGTTGAATTATTTTCATAAGTTTTCCTCTTCATTACATGTTCCTTCATAAAACTGTTATTATTTCTATAAAAATTCAAATTTTTAAGTGCATTACAATTTTCAATTTTTCATTTTATTTCGAATTTAGACATTAAGACAATGCTACGAACATAATAATTTTTTCAAGTTTCACCTTCCTCATACTAAAAACCAGTTAAATCGTATACTCAATTATGACTAAGTGCTACAGCATCCGTAAAAATTGGGTTGATTTCATGTGCCTGTCTTGCGTCGCAAGATTTTTGTTACAAGCATGTAATTTTTCATGGTTGTTCAAGTTGTTCAAGGTAATGTCATAGTTTCAACTTAGTTGCTAATATTTACTTTATGACCATGTTTTATATCTGGTAAAAAAAAAAAAATAAAAAACACTTTTAAAGAATTGATCCGTTTACGAACTTTCATCCCTTGAGTAAAGAACTTGAATTTTTTGGTATAATATATTTTAACTTTTACGGAAAGTTTTTGTACTTTTGTTAGACGCCTTTTATATTTCATTGATAACAAAAATATAAATATATGACATTATATACCTCTTTCTGAAAAAATTATAATAATGTCAACAGTTTAAAAACTTCTTAAAAATATGTAACCAATTTTTAGAAATAAATAAAAATATGCTTCATCAAGTTTGCTAAGCTATATCAAATACGAAATACTGGTTCATGGCATTCACTATTGTATACAAAGAGCCTCAATATATAGGTTACTCATTGGTGCAACAAGTTCATTATAACTTAGTTTGACTAACAAATATCGTACCTTTCACCCAGAAGCCGGGTTACATACAATTCTCTTGATGTTTTGTTCATAAAATTTGCATCATATACACGATAAAATAAAGATATAATGCTTCTTACTCCATAAATAAGACGTTAAATTTTGGTCTATGTTTTACACAGTATCTTAAATCTACATTGGCATACATCCTGGGCGTACACCCTTATTGGTATACTAAGATTAAAATCGACTCCTTAACATTGATTCCAGTTTTTAACACCAATAAAATACTTGGGATAGTAAAATACTAAAGTTATACAATTACTTTAGTTTCTTAAACAAAGAGTTGAAAAAAATTTTCATTAGAAAATAATATTCCCAAACGATAATTCAAAATTTATTTATTATTTACTAACTCAATTAATTTTTATAATTGTTCTATTATTATTGATTCTCATCACTAAGCTTTCTATCTGAGGTTTACTCACATATAACTTCTATTTCATTATGAATAATAAGGAAAACATTATTACATACTATTATCATATTTATTATACAATATAAACTATTGTTATTATTTCGTAATGCTGAAATATATTTGATAAAGAAAAAACAAAACAAACTATTATAATATAAATTGATCATTCGATACATATTGCAAAATTAAAAATAACGCTATCAGAATTATTATTTTAAATTTATTTCGAATAGTTTTTTAATAATAATGTGATATACAATTATCAAACAAAAATGTTAAAAAATTTAATAAATTCTTCAATGATATTAGACAAAATTTCGAAATGGGTCTATGTTATATCAAAGAAAAACTGAAAGTAACACAACGATACAAATATTTCATTTTTATCCAATAATTAAAACAATGACGTTACGTGAAAAACAATTTTACCGTATCCGGATAGAAATTGAAATCAAGTATGCTGCACATGTGATACGAAATTATTTTATCTGCGGAATCAGTTTTTCCTTCAGGGGATAAATTTCTTTTTTTTCTTGGCTTGATTGCTGACCGGCGTGTTAGAAGCGGCTCGATAGGAAGAAAATTCCCTGGCGTATCCTTTTGATTATCGAAGATACGATTTAGCGGATTGCCAGTAAGATTGGTCAGGCGTCTGAGATGCATCGACGCAGTTCATTGAATGTAATTACGTTTCTGCACAGTTTCATCACATTAATAGCAAGTCGCTTCATACCTAAGCAATATTCCCGGGACAATTAGTTGTTGTTGACAAACGTAATTTGCAAGAAGTAACTTTGCAACGTAACGCGAACTTGCTGCGACATAACGTTGAACTTCCTGAATGGCTTTTAATGGTTATGCAACTACAAGTTGCACACGTTGTGTAAATAAAGCCGATGGTACAAACGTATAGATGCGTTCGTTTATACGATCCAACTTGCTTATCGGTCGCTTGTTACTTGAACACCTATCACGTTTTATGCATACGCGGGAAGTATGAATTTATGCTTTCGCGCATTTCTTTATAAACTTACCTTGTTATGATCTAAGTTTCTTCGAAACTTGAATACTTTATATAGCTCGTGCTCAAGTGAAACGATAACCGCTTTATCTTTGAACAGACTTTGCACTTAATTGAACAAAAAATTAGTTTGTGATTTGTCATTCTACATAGTATTTTTTAAAATAAAATTTTAAGAAAATAATTTTTAAAAAAGTTAGAAAACAATAAATTGAAACAATGCTGACAAATTTGTATAATGTACTAATCGAATAATTTATTTAGATTAATAAGCTTTCTTCTTCGGTGATGTAAGGCTAGAGAGCTCTTTAAAGTAGAAAAAAAATGTTTTTACCACATTTTCTTTTTATCTGAACTTTGATTACGTAATTTATATATACAAAGCATTACTGAGATTTTGCTATTGTCAATCAGTTCAATGTAGTGAAATAGGCTGTTTCGGGGAAAAAAATCTTTATCACGATTCGGTAATGAATGAATTGTAATTCGAGAAGATTTGATATAGGTACAAATTAATTAAATAATAATACTAAACTGGCAAGAATTATTATTTAAGTTAAGTTTCTATGTATAATTAAGATTAATTATGCAACATAAAAGATTTCTTTATTTAAAGAAAAACGTTATGAATTAAAATATTGTTCATTTTTCTCAAATAATATTACAAAACGTATCAGAAGTAAAATAGGTAGTTGTGTCATACTTCAGCTTAATTATAAACATCTCAATCTAAGTAATAAAACTAGCATATCATTTCTGTCTTTCATGAAAAAGTTTTGAAT
>JABFQD010000709.1:0-23028 GCA_022817045.1 Psix sp. ZL-2020 | reverse complement strand
TACCACAAAACAATATCATGATATCTTTCGATGTAATATCTCTTTTCACAAATGTTACAAAACAATCTGTAATTAATGCTATTGAAACACGTTTTAACACCATACGTCAAAAGTTTACTGAAGAATTAAATCTAACGCTAAACGAATTAATTTATATTATAGAATTTATATTTGAAAATATGTATTTCTCATTTAATAATGTTTATTATAAACAAATAGAAGGATGTCATATCACATAATGAATTATTTATTTTTTGCTGTATCGATGTATTTAGTATCTTTAGATGCTTTTAAATTATTTATTCAGTCACTAAATCGTTATATTTAGTGAATCTGACAGCTTTGCTTAAAGTTTTGATAGGTAACCATTATACTCTGTAAGTGCTCTAGATATAAATCGACTTTGAGTGTAAAAATGCAGGTTGTCAATATTTTTCATATATCTATATAAGTCTGAAATTGTGGACTTAACCTGTTCATCCTGTGTCATTGTGACGACGCAATATTGTTTTCAATTTTTAAAGAAATGTTACTAAACTACTTAATTTAAAAGAGAAATAGTCGAATTTTTTTGTAAGAAACGGAAATTTGATTCATTATTATATCTATGGAATTTAGGCGTTCAATATGATCTGCCATCTATATGATCTGCAAAATTAAATGCAAATTGCGCCGCAGTCGTCTATTTCTTAAAAAATAATAGTACTTAAATGATTAAAATAATTAGTTATATCTGGATGGATTTTAGTTAGAACATATAAGCGAAAGCAAAGATTTTATGGAAATCAGAGGTGGCGCTGCAACCACATATTTGAATAAATATAAAATTTGTTAGTTACTAAATAAGAAAGGTCGTAATTGTGTTTTTTATCAATTAGAAAAAATAGGAGAAAACAGATATTCAATGCAGATTTCAAATGACACTGCAGTCGTATAGTTTTAGAAAAAAAGTTGCAGCGCCATTTGCAACTAAAACCAAATACTTATTCATACATTTCAAAGAGCGACTATTAAAATATGACTAATTATAATGACCACCTAAGATACGTCTATCATTTGGTATCTAGCAAACAACATTTTTACACAAATATGCGACTGCAGCGCTATTAGCAACTTGCACTATTTCTATTTATTCATACGATCTAAATAACAATCATTCAGATATGAATGATTGTATTGAGAACCGAAGATAAATTATTTTTATAGAAATATGCAACTGCAGCGCCACCTTCGATTTGATTAAATTTTTTATTCTACTGATATGTTTTAACTAGAAGCCATTCAGATAAGACTTGTTACCTTAAACATCCAAAAATAATCATTTTTATACATATGAGTAACGGCAACGACATCTACAAGTTGCATTGAATATCTTTTTTCTACTGTTTTCTAATTGATAATCACACAGACACGACCGTTTTAAATCGGTACCTGACTAACATTTCCACAAAAATATGCGACTGCAACGCGAACTGAAATATGCATTGAATCTTTCATTTTGATATACGTACTTACAGAAAACCATTCAGATATGACAGATCATGTTAAGCATCCTAGAACCATTATTTTTATATAAATAGACGATTGTAGCGCCATCTGCAATTTGCATCAAATCTTGCTATCCATTCGTATGTTCTAAATAGCAACCATTCAGATATGACCTATCATATATGAACAAATAATTAATTTACAACAAACTTATTGAAAATAAAAAAAATCGAATTATTAAAATTAAAATTTTTTACTAAAAAAGTCAACTTTTCTAAATTGAATTTGAACAGCATTTGAACAGCAAAAAATAAATATCTCATGAATATTAAAACTTAACATTAAATTTTTTTGTCAGCTCAAGAAAATTAAATTTTTTATATATGTGAGAATTATTTAAATCCAACTTTTTTAAACTGAGTTTAAATAGCATGTTTGGTATACGTCGATAATTTGAAATAATTTAAAAATATTTTTATCTGAATTACTTCAATTAATTCATTTGTAGAGAATTTATTAGTCACCTAAAATTATAAATAAACGACAAATATTTCATTTTCCCAATATTTACTTATATTAGTAGCTTGATATAGGAATTATTCAATTATACGAAAATTTAAAATTTCTTAAATTGGACAATACATCAACAAATTCTTTTTTCAGTAACTGAACCTTTATTTTCCTGTTAACCGGTCTGGGTATGCTACCGTATACATGTTTAATATTATAAAAATATTTTTTTCGAACGTTTATTATTGTGGATGACTAATCAATTCTCTTAAATTGAATAAAAAAAATGTATCAGCTAAATCAAAAATATTAATTACTTAAGTAATTAATACTCTTGACGAGTAAAAGTATACAATTTCATTGGATTATTTTTATTTTATAATTGAATCCATACAAATTTATGGTCAGAGCTTCTATGCTCTATGCCCCACCAATAAAAACTTGTTTTAAATGTCAGTATTGTAATTAAAAAAATTTTTTTTAAAAATACTTGTTTTATTGGAATATATATTTACCTAAATTTAATTTCAAACAATTTTCTAATTTTTATACGACATAAGTTTTTTTAGTTAAATTTTTAAATTGAAACATCGATATTGAACAAAAAAGGATCCTATTTTTATTTCCAATTTCATGAATCAATGTAAACATATTGTTTTCATAAAACCATATTTTTCTTTTACTTCTATATATTTTGATGAAAATATCAGGATTTTTAGGACAAATTTACATTAATATTAAGGTATAAATAATTTTCTAAAAAATAATATTTTATAATACAGCAAGATATCAAATTCTAATCATTTTTTTCTTATCCTAATAGTAACTAAGATTGACGCATTAAGTATAATTTTATGAAATTAATTCAACATATTTTAATAATGATCTAATTTTTAAATTAACTTCAATATTCCAACATACACATAAAAATATTGCATAGATTAATAAATAGATCAAACACTGAACAACATTTTTAAATCATCTATAGTAAGTTTTGATGAGATATTCTTTCCTTCAAGAACATTACCAGCAATTTCCAATTTTTTATTCTGCAACTGTTGAACTCTTTCTTCAACAGTATCTTTGCAAAGAAGCCTGAAATTAATATAAATAATCAAATTCTTGCATAATTACATAATTAAAAACTTAATATATATTCAAAAATATATAATTCATTTTAAAAATAATTAAAAAACATGTTTACCGATAAACAAAGACTTCTTTATCTTGGCCGAATCTATAAACTCGATCATGAGCTTGCAGTTCTAATTGAGGATTCCAATGAATATCCATTATAAGAAGATTGTTTGCTCCTGTTAAATTCAAACCAACGCCTCCAGCAGTTAAAGAGAGCAGCAATATTTTTGGATGCTTATTACGCTTGTTGAAATTTTCTATAACAGACTAAATTAAAGGAAAAACTGAATTAATATTTATAAAATAATTGTAGATTTAAGTCATATTTCAAAAAAACATTATTATTCAAGTACATATATTCACATTAATATAAGTATATTAAATATAAATTAAGTATATAAAAACCTGTCTCTTTTTAACAGCAACGGCTCCAGTAAACATATCATAAGTACATCCTGATTTTTCATCTAAATGATTACCAAGAAGTTCAAGATAAGATGTCCATTGAGATATAACAACTATTTTTTCATTCTTTTCTACAACTTTACAAATGAGATCAAGAGCTGTTTTTAGCTGCAAATAAAAAAGAAATTAAATTGAATTTGTTGCTATTTAAATAATATATTAATTTTTAATTTTAATCAAATCAATAAAATATACCTTAGAGTTGATCATTTTAGGATTAAATAAAGGATTATCTGAAGTTAAGACATTTTCTTCAACCGCCTTGTCAACGCCTGTACTTTCATTGAGATCATCATTATTATCGTTTCCTTCATCAAGATTCATTTTGACTAATTGAGACAGAAGATCCACATCTGTGCCATCTGATTCTGTCAAACCATCTTGTGTTTCGAGGTCTTCTCTATCTAACATAGCCTGTATCAAACTTGGATGACAGCAAACTTGACGTAGTCGGAGCAAAAGCACCAAAATCTCGTGAGATTTGACATCGCTTCCATGCATTTGAAGCAATCTTTTTTGAGCTTTGTTAAACTGCGTTTCTTTAAATACATAATAAATAGTGTTAAAAACTGATAAAATATGTAAAATTAACACACAAAAAATGAAAATTATTTTTTAAAATAAAAAGTTTTAAAATGAAAATTTGTTTTCCAATTACAAAACTATCACACCTTTAACAAAATGAGTTGGTGCATCATAATTTCCAGCATACAATTCATTCACATGTTTTTTTTCTGCTTGCTGATGTAAAAACTGAGCAAAGAGAGTTTGTGAATAAAGAAGCAATTTCTGGTAAACTACACGTTCTTCTTTAGACAATTGGACGTTGATGACCTCTATGAACTTCTCTGGCAAAGATTCAATTTTACCGAGGTTTTGAAGTTCCTGTTTTGTACGTCTGAGCATTATGCTTTTCAAAACCGTAGCGAGTCGTTTCGTACCAGCTTCATTTTTGTTGTCTACCCAACGTTTCCACACTCGAATATCGTCGAAAGGAGAACATTTTAAAAATTTCATTATTGAGTACAAATCACTTTCTTTGTTTTGAATTGGAGTTCCTGTGAGAGCCCAGCGTTTTTTTGCTACAAGGTCGCAAACAGCTTGACATTTCAAGCTCTTGTTATTGCGTATTACATGAGCTTCATCAAGGATTACACGGTGCCACCGAATCTTAAAATGAAAAATATAAAACTTATAATAGAAGAAATAAAAAGCAAGTCGTTAAATTAGCAAGTACAATATTTTGAAATTCATAATTATACAGTATTCAATATTGTAATATAATTATATTAAGCAAATGGAAATAAAAATAGTGTTGATTTATTGCAAATCAATTGAACAACCCGAAAGTGGATGCGCTATGATCTTTTCGATCGACAGACAAAGATAACCGAGTGACGTTTTTAATAGTCAACAAAGATGCTCGACAATGCGCGCTCCACTTTCGGGTTAAGAATAAAAACAATTAAAATCAAGAAAATACCTGAAACAACGCTGATTCACGTTTTTTTTCGCTTACTAAAGTGTCATATGTAGTTATAACTACATCTAACCTAGCGACTCTTCGAGCTTTTGTTTCTCTATTATTCCCGTGAAAAACAGAAACATCTAAGAGATTTCTCTTGCAACGATTTTGAATTTCACTGTCCCATTGTTGAATTAGAGAAGCTGGACATACAACTAAAGTTCCTCCTCGGTATTCTGTTAAAATATGTTCATTTGAATTATAATACAAATTTGATAAAAATTTATAAAAAAAACCATTGTAATGTACTTGATACAAAATTTAAACCATATATGACCTCAGCAATAATATATATCATAATGCTAGCACAAACTGAGTACTACATATATTTAATTATACTATTGCAACAATTTTATTTAGTTTATTTTATCAATATAAAATGATTTGTTATCATACATGATAAATTTACTTTAAATTCTCGTCCTGATACTCATATCTCATTAAATCAATTTTGCCTTAAAAAATGTTTTGAATAAAGTGTAAATAAATTTAAATAAAATGTTTGAAAAACTTACTCAAATTTTTAAGTTTTTTCACAAATTCTGTACGATCATCATCATCACTATCACTATCTTCATCTTGATTCATCTCTTTACTTTTGAGTATTAAAGATATCATTGTGAGTGTTTTACCTAATCCCATATCGTCAGCTGTAACAACCATATAAAAATCATTAAAAACCCATTTCTTATTATTACTTATTTTTTGGTAAGGATATTTTTCTCATATCGACAGTCAACTGAATTCATTGAACTGTATAATTAAATTTTAAAAGCTTTATTAAAATCAATAAAACAAATTTATTTTTAATGTATGTCTTTCTAAAATGCGTATTATAATTTAAAAAATAATTATAATATTAATTTATAATGATTAAATTGTATTCAATGTTATAAAAATCGAATAATCAACTGAGTCGATTAAATTAATATGAAAACAAAGTCATGCCAATTAATTATTCATAATAATGTATATGTAAAAATATTAAACATTTTGGATTACCCAGGATTCCTCCAGAAGGATTTTGTTGTTCTCTCCATAAGAGCCAACTTAAGGCATATTTTTGATGATCCATCAAAGAAACTTTCAAACCTCTAGGATCGCTTGCCAAATCTGTTTCTTTAGGTTGAGACATAATAGAGCCGTGCAATATTTCCAAACGCTCCATAGTTAAAGTTTGTTGCGTTTCAAAAGTTTTTTGAGCCTTTTTGCCAAAATTATCAATATCAGTCAACTCAGTTGGTTTAGCCAAAAAGATATCATCATGAGAATTTCTAGGTTCCAATTTGGGCTCTTTTTTGATAATAGTTCCACTTTGATAATCATGCATAGGTCTTGTTGGAGAATCTTCCAAAGTTTCTGGTTTAATTCGGTAAGTTGAAAAGGAGTCATTTACAACATTAGTGGCAGTTGCCTTTCTGTCTTCGGATGTTAGCTTGACTTGAATTCTATGTTCCAATTTCATTATTTCGTTCTCTATTTGTCTAATTGATTGCCTCAACTTTTTGCCTTTATCAGGAAGAACTTCAATATTCGCGCTTTCGTATAAGAACTAAGAATAAAACTACATTATGTTGACATTCAAATTCACATTTAATATCTTGTAATGATAAGAATAATAAAATAATATACCTTTGATTTTTTGAGATCATCATTGTACTTTTGTATCTGATTTAGCATCTGATCAATCGATGAATCTCCTTCATTTATTTCAAAATTCTCAGATTGTCTTCTAGATTCATCTAAAATAATTGATTAATAAATTTAATTCATCAGTTTTCATGTTTTGTTTTAAATTTCAATATAATTAATAAAAAAAACTTTCAATCAATTTTTTATATAATTTAA
Source organism: Psix sp. ZL-2020 (assembly GCA_022817045.1). Taxonomy (NCBI): domain Eukaryota; kingdom Metazoa; phylum Arthropoda; class Insecta; order Hymenoptera; family Scelionidae; genus Psix; species Psix sp. ZL-2020. The sequence continues at coordinate 16,055 of JABFQD010000709.1, read as the reverse complement.
AAGTCTTTATTACATTTATTCACTGGCTTAAAAAATGTAAACTAATTAGTTTTCTTTAAGAAATTTTGTCTTTCCATTTATTTCGTCATTTTTACAATTAAGAAAGAAAGTAAATTAAATTAATAATTTAATGGCTCTCTGAAGCAGATTGAATAATTGAACTTAACTATGTACAAATACGATTGTCATAGAAAAGAAATTTTCAAACAAATGAAAACTTTTTGATTTGAAAATAATAAATATCTCGAAATTAAGAATACTTCAAAATTCATTTAAACAAAATTTACATAAGATATACAAATGTTTTCACTATTCATATTAATCACCACATTGATTCACCTCTTAATTAAAACTTGTATATGAAAAACTGTTATACCTGAGTCAGAAATTTCAATAATACCTGCTTCTTTGTAACTATCATTTTCTGATAATCCATAGCTATTGTTGACTCTCGAGCCACGAGAAAGCCTTTGTGAATTTGTCGAGACATTTATAGAATGTCGATTGTTTTCTTTATCTTCTTCTTGCTCATCTTGTTCATAGGATTCATTGCTCGATTCCAATCTATTTATTCGATTTCTAGAAACAAACATTCACTTTAACACAATCCAATACATACATTTTGCACCATAATTTAAAAGTAATTCCAACTAAATAATTTTCTCTCCTTTTTTTATATTAATTTAAACATGATAGTTAAATCAAAATTACCTTGTTTTTGCAAAGGAAAACATTTCCTCGGCATCTTCGTCACTATCCGAAATAATTTGAGATTCACAGCTCTTAGTTTTCTGTGCGCTCTCATTCACTTCATCGGAATCTTCGATTAACAAAGATTCACTCTCGTCGATTATTTCAATTGTAGATTTTTCTAAGAAACTTTTGCTTTCATCTGACGTGACATAAGTATCAGAATCAATAATTTCCGATTTCTCCATCACGATTCAATATTTGATATTTTGCTGTACAACTATAAAAGTAAACAAACTGCGTAAAAACAATGAAGACCAAACAGTTGGTTTGTTGTGATCGTCGCTTCTTCGTTACAGTCTTTAACACATCAGGATCAAAATACACACAAGCCTATGAAAAATGTCAATTTAAGCAGACGGACAAGTTGCATCGCGTTTGTATGCTTGTACAACGGTTTTTGATTGTTGTTTGATTTGAAAATTCGTCCGCCACCACGTGACTATCAAGAAGCATAGATTACTTCTACAATGTATAAAAGCAAGATGTTTGTTTAAGAAACTAAGTTCTCAGCCCGAGCCTGAAGATGGCGTTGACTTTGTTTACGAATATCGGCTGCCTGTTTTCGGGAAGATGCTGTTTATTTATCTAAACGACTCAGAATATATTACTCAATTTATATTTTAATAAACAAATACTTATTTATTCGTATGACACATTTTTTATATAGCTTTAAATAGGTATGTATTTTATCTTTTGACGATATTTCTATTGCACAATTGACATAACCATAATATTTTGAACTCAGTTTTTGACAGCTTCTATGGAATGTTTTGAATGTAGATAAAATGATTCGCCGGAAAAATCCAACTTTAGAGAAAATCAAAGAGTTTGATGTTTTTTCCAAAGTACCAGAGCCATATGTCAAACAGTCTGTGATTGGTGGGACGTGTAAGTACATTTTTACATACATTTTGCTTTCAAGTATTCATCTGAATTGATATTCATTCTTTAATATTTATAGTTTCAGTGATAACGTTATGCATAGTATTGTATTTAATTTACGCGGAAACGCGTTACTTCCTGGATGGTAAATTATCATTCCAGTTTGAGCCTGACGTTGATATCGATACGAAATTGTTGATCAATTTGGATATCACTGTGGCTATGCCATGCAGCACCATAGGGGCTGATTTTATAGACTCGACCCAAGATTTTGTTAGAGATTCTTTAAAGGAAGAAGATACTTGGTGGGAATTAAGTCCGGAAGAAAGAGCCCATTTTGAAACTTTGAAACATATGAATTCTTATTTTAGTGAAGAATATCATGCAATTCATGAATTATTATGGAAATCAAACAAAGCTGCGTATTTTGGAAATCCACCGAAAAGGTTTTTAGTTCTTTTTTCTTTTATTTTATTTTAATTTAGCACATTTCATTAAATTATATATATTTATGTATTCAATTATTAATATCATATTTTTTACAATAAATAAATGAAACTTTATTGTTATTGAAACAACAAAAGGAATTAATTTGATTTTTAATTTTTCTTATTTTAGAACAACTTTTCTCTCCCATCCACCAAATGCGTGCAGAATTTATGGTTCCTTCGATTTGAATAAAGTTGCTGGGCATTTCCACATTGTTTCTGGAAAAGTCTTGGCGCTTCCACGAAATCATTTACATATTGCAAATTTCATGACAGCTCATGATTTCAATTTTACGCACAGAATACATAAATTTTCTTTTGGTGAATTTTCTCCTGGAGTGATTCATCCTCTAGAAGGAGATGAGAAAATTGCAAATGCAAGTAAGTGGAAATTTTGAGAATGAAATTAAAGCATTATTTTTCATTTCTAAATTGATTCTTAATTGACTCAAAAAATAATAAAATATTCAATATATTGTTTGTGTAAACTATCATAAATAAAAAAAAATGATTCTTAAGCGAGAAGCGTTTTGTATTCCGTACTAAAATGAATTAAATATCAAAGTTGATTAAAAAATACGATAACTCCGAAATACAGAAAATGAAAATAAATATTAATCTAATAAAAATGTTATTTGCGATATGAAAATTGATCTTGTTTCATTTTCCGCAGACATGATTTCATATCAATACTTTATTGATGTCGTACAAACCGATATCAATCTGATGTTAAGTAAATCGAAAACGTATCAATACAGTGTAAAGAATTACGAGCGAGTGATTGACCATGACAGAGATTCTCACGGTATCCCAGGAATCTTCTTCCAATACGATATCAGTTCTCTGAAAGTAACAGTTACACAACAAAAAGATTCCGTCATTCAGTTTTTGATCAAACTTTGTGCAACAGTTGGCGGAGTTTATGTAACAAACGGTAATACTACAAGCAAATTTAATTGCCACTTGATTATGCAACTCTATAAATTTATTATCATATTTGTTGCAGGTTTAATCAATATGTTATGTCAAGCTGTAATGGATTTTTTGAAACAAATGCTCTCAGCCAGTTCGGGAGAAAAGACTGCAAACATTTCAATGCATTCAAATGAGTTAAAGACTCCGGTGAACATGTTGAACATTTCTCCAAACCTAGATGTAAATGTTTTGCTGAATAAATCGTGAAAAATAGATGCCAATGAAAATAATTTATTAAACATCAGTCTGTTTACTAAGTGAATAGCAAGGAAGTGTTATAATGATTGAAGTGGCATTGATTGGTTTTACGTTTTTGGTTTAATTCAAATCGACATGCGCATATTAATAACGATTATTGTATTACAAAACAAAGTGTAACTCTAGACTAGACTAGATTACTATACATGTTTGCAGTAATTTGAAATTCATAAGACGTGTCATTATTTACATCTTCTATGACTCATGTAAATATAACTCGCTTCATAATTATAATCGTTTAAATAGTACATTATCGTTTTGATTGAAGCAGCGTTAATGTAACTAACGTTTATTTACACATGAACATAATTCGGGATATTCTAAAATTGCACACGATTAAATTTATGAGATCTTATGTATACATTTATAAAAGTTTCTTTCGTCCTGCTTGGTTTTTGTTTCGCTGAGTATTACAAGGGCGATTCTTTATAGAAAAAGTACATCATTTTTCCACACTAATACTGTAAATGATATTTTTAATAATAATCATTTTACATCAGACTATTATCAAACGACAACATTTTGTTCATAGACTAATTAACTTAAAACTGTATTTATGTAGTTTTTCAATTTTATAGACTTGCTATATTGCTGTGTCATACATATCGCTAGTTGTTTGTTAATGCTTGTTTAAAGTCGGACAAAATAAATATCCTGTTACAGACTTGGAACATTAACAAGCAAGGTGTGATCTAGCGACTGCAATTGTATCTTGGCATTATTTATACAATATCTAAAAATAGCGTTTAAAATAAACCTAATAAAGTCTACATTTAAATTTATATTTCATTACTTTGGATTGTATTGCAGTTACGATTTGTCAACTTTGGTTACATTTTAAGTAAACCAAACTCTTAACTAATTTTATTGTTACAAAAGTAAAAATCCTTTTCAACTTTGGATTTCGAGGCCTCTTCAATGTTGCACATTTACTCGAAACGTCTTTTATCAGAGATTCTTGATTTCCATTGAATAAGCGATGAAAACCAAGATTTCGGTCTTCAGTCTATACATAAATATGACTAGTTATGACACTATTTGGCGTTATATATATGGCCGTTTTGGGATTTTTTTCTGTACTTTCAGCGTCATAAGTTGAATGACTGTTGACAAACGTTGGGAGCAGTTTGGACTGTGGAAATTAAATTGACGCCTCGGAATACCGCGTCGATTAAATTGCCCCTGTTGAATTCGACTCCTCTGGATTCCATCATGCTAATTAATCGATGATACCTTTTCCAGGCTGTTACGCAGGACATTTCTATGCTCCTGTCTTGTTGGTCGAGTTGAAAGTGATTTGGCTGCTGTTCATTTTTAATCATTGAATTTAAATTTTCCGGCACCATCTGTAATAAATGAAAAATGTAGAAATGTATGATCTAAAATAATCTCATTTGTATCTGTTTAAACAAATATCTATTTCACAGACATGTAAATTCAAATGTAAACAATATATCCGAATTCCGGTAAGGTAGAAATCTCCAAACGTTGACATCTTAAGATGTACTGTGTCACCTTTCAATCTCAAAAAATAATTATAAATATAATTACTTCAATTACGATTGAATTGATGCTTCAATATAAAATCAATTGTTCAAAAATATTGAATGAATATTTTATTAATATTAATAACATTTTTATTAATATGTGAAATTTCTCGCACAATACGGATTTTATTACTTGTTTTTTGAAATTAAATCAATATTGATAGGATGTTAATAAATTTATAAAATAAATATTTATTTTCCAATGACAAGATAATCTGAAATTGATACAACATAATAAGAGTCTCGAGATTTATAATCAAAAATTGTTTTGTTACGATAATTTATTATTTAAATTGTTACTATTTATTTGACATTAAAAATCGTAAAAAGATTCATTGTATGAATGTTTATATGACATTTTAAAGGCTTTGTGAAATCATGTAACAAATGGTTTAACATAAAATGTAAAAAAACGTCATTCTTTCCTTTGATGTTGAAATGAAAAAAATGCTCATCTCTATTACTTCGCTACCTCCTTGAAATAATCACACCGTTCAATCTGCCTTAATAAAATATACAACTATTTGAAAATCCATCGAACTCTAATTTATCTCTCTCGCAACTTCTCTTCTTTTATAAAAAAAACAAGAAAGCTACGATGAGAAAATGAAAAACGAGTACAAATGTTCGAAAAATGAAATCTCTACAAAGCAAATGCTTTCCAGATTTCACAAATGTTTCAAAACTCGAAGCAATAATCCACTCAGGCATTCAGTTATATAGCGTGATGTACTCTATTTATATCAGCTATTATCTCTCTTCCTCCTGAAATCAATATGTAAAGAGCGTTGCATATCAGGTTGCATCAAGTAAGGATTCTTTTTCCTGTGATTGGAACAATCGATTGCACGTTATTAAGCGACATTGATTCTTTCGTTACGGCACTATTTTTATAGGATAACGACATTTTCAACGGCACAAAAAATCACTAACAACTGACTGTCACGATTTTGAACGAATTCAAAATTTTCACTCAGATCAATAAAAAACTGGGCACAGCGATGTCAAAGTAAATCTTTAATTGACGCAGCCAATGCTTTTAAAAACGTCCCGATGACGCATCAGTTGAATAGAAAACCAAGAGATCTTACCTCGATCAATTGTGTTAAATCAAAAAATGGTATTTTTGTTGGACGCTGGCCGGCGAATGCAAAGCAGCGAGTTATACGTTTGGAACGTGTTCTACATGTAACTGAGCAAAAGCAACAAACTATGCGTCGCTGGGGTCACAACGAAATCCCCCCTTTGAAGACCAGGATCTCACTACATGTGGGGACCATATGGGGCTGAGCCGCCTATCGAGCTAATACTCTGTCACAGGATCTTTATTGTTCGAATCGGTCAATCTGTACTTCAGCCTGATCGGTCGACCCGCAGAGATTTCGCGGAGATATTTCTGCGGGTCGGCCTGCGAAAGAACACGCAATTTTGAAATCAATTAATTTAGAGCTGATTTTGAAATTGGGAAATTGTTGAATAATAAAAAAGAATAATTCTTGTTCTTCCTTTTTTCAATCGCTTCACTTTGCGAGTCGTTTTTCAGTTTGTCGCGACAAAACTGAAAACGAGTTTTAAATATAGAATGAGTATATAACAGCTGCTAATGGCACATCGTGTGGGCCTTAAAGGAGTGCTCGACTCCTTAAACCATGACTTCGAACCATCTGCATCTCCACAGTAAGAACAACGGCGTGAACCTTTTTCACTTTTTTCTTCAGACGTTCGTTTTCGTTTTGTATATTGTATAGTAAAATGGCGGTTAGGGAAAAGAAAGTACCGATCAAGTGTCTCGTTGTGGTAGGTCCCAACTTCTCGTTAACGCGTTTGGTACAGTTTCAGCGTTTCGTTCTAGTTTGAATAAAGGGAAAATACTTTAAAAGGTGTATTCAAAAGAACATCTGCTTTTTCGATCATGTTTATTTTTATACTTTTTATCATCTGTGTATGTTAGTTAATCTTAATAGCTGTTTCTAGATATGGACGAAATTTAGTTGCAATATTAAGTTGGTAAACAAAGTGCAATTTGAATTTGTATAATCATTTTCAGCTGGGAAGACTTTTGAAACTTTTGAGTTGGCAGAATCTAAGATTGGTTGAAAATTAGTTGTTTTCCGAGAGACAACCAATTGCGTCAATTCCACATATATCGCTCGATTCGTCTGGAGACGAGGGCGCGTGCAAGACACGGGCCACACAGCTGCCGGAAGTCCATCTGCCAGAATTACTAACCAAGCAAAAGAGTTTGACTCAAAAAATGCTACATAAATCATATATAGATTGAAGAAATGATAACGTAAGGTTCATGCGATATCATGTCAAATACAATTTTACATGTCTTCTAATAGATGTGTCTTATAAACTTATCAGTAATTTTAACATTCAAAAAAGCAAGTTCAAGTATACTCACTTTGATTTGAAGTAAATATACATTTTTAAACAAATATTTCTTAACAAACAAAGTGAACCAATAAAAACATCAATGAATCATTATTTTTAAATTCTTTGCATTTTTCATATAAGAAATTACGCAATTTACTTCATTTATATTATTTATTGTTCTTTATTTTTAAATAAATGAACATAAATATGTTTAAACTAATTATTTTTTTATAATAAATCATTTTAAATTATCAGCACATATAGTTGATAGCAATGATATAATAATACAGAAATAATAAATATTTATTTATTATTTGTTATATATAAATTCATATAAAAGGAAAGATATGGGAAGTTGTACTTCAGTTTGAGTACAAGTGCACTTAAAAGAAACCTATTCTCGAAGAAACCGACGTGTAAATTCAAAGCAATAGTTTAACGTAGCAACAGTAATTCTTTGGTCAAGGCTCTTGGCGCCTATATCAAGGTATAGACGACAAAAGTACGTGGGTACTCAAAACGGCCAGAGCAGATGCGTGGCATGTGCCTCAATACGCCCCGACGAATTAACGCCAGATGCTTCATCGCTGCGCGACTTATATCGAGAGCCGAATTTTCTTTCTCTTTTGTACGACCGCGTGGCCGTTCCGTCAAATTTCAACCTCTGATAACATCAACCTGCCGACTTTTGTTGTCTTAGAGTGAAAGTTACTTCAACTTTTTTATATTTTAATTGTTTAATTTTCAAGAGTACATTATTTGTTTTAAAAAAATCATTTCAAACATCCATGTTAGTTAAATTTTTAATTTTTAATAGAAATGAAAAAATAGAAAATAAAAGATTTTGAAATCTTTGCAATAATATAAACAAATATTACGTCGTTAAACAATGAAGTTTTTTCAAAATTGATGTATTAAATTGTATTTATTTATTTATAATTCATTTGACGAGTTCAAAATGTTTTAAATTGTAACTACTACATTTATTAGAAATTTATTTGAAATTGAAAATAAATGTTGGTATGAAGAAAATGAAAAAAAAATGACCAATTTTGTTCTGGTTCAATATGATTACAGGTGCAGCTTTACGCAAAAGGACTAAAAGCAGCTGCTCTGAATGGTCAAGTTTGATTGTGATTATTTTACGACTGTAGATGACTTTGTTCGAATTTGCTTTGCGTTTCACACAGACTCAAAAAAAGGAAAGTAGAAATAAAAGGAGAAAAGAAAACATTATTTAATCATTGGATGAAATGAAATTCCGAAGGCTATCTCTAATAATATCCCAATTAATTACTGAACTTTATCAATAAAAGATAGAACTGAGAAATATTATCACGGAAATTTCCGTGCTTCGTTAAGTTTGAGCGATCGATTGAATTTACATCAAACAGCCGCACAAAGATTTAGATTATGGAAGTTAATCGTAAAACATGAATGAAGCTTGATTTTTAGATTGTTTTTATTGTTATATTTACAATAAGTTTGTATATAAGTAACAGAAGTGTATTTAAGTTAAAACAATATGTTACATATTTACATATCAAATCAATAAATAAATTGCGTTCGACAAATAGAAATATACGTGAACGTAATGAAATATCAGACTCGTAAGAAACCCAATGGAACGTTTGTCTCGAATTTCAGCGATGCGTTTCACCAGAATTCGCAAGTATACAATTTCGTTAAAAAGTCACGCAAGGAGCGATTTTCAATTGCAAAAGATTGCCTGTTTCCAAAAATTTCACAAGTTGCACTTGAACGACAAATAAAGGATGGTAAAAAATATTTACACTTGTAAACACGGCGCGTTGCATCATGACATCGCAAAATACTTATTATTCTATCATAATACATTGTTCGAATTCGGTATCAAAACGATAGCATACGAAGACTTAATAAATTCGTATAAAATTGATTATAATCACATAAGAATGAATGCGCACTGTTTATGTACACAAAACAATCGAAATTATAAAACCTGTAACTCTGACCATATGATCTTCTGGATTATAAGTACTTGTTTTCCATACCGCACTCAAAGTACTTTCAACCGAGTGAAGTATAATAATAATTAATATGATGATGAAATAGATCCTAAAAAGTGGCTCGACAATTACGTAGTCAACTATCTTTATTCCTATATACCATTCTGTGTATTTCCATAACACATACATCGATAATAATAATTTTTACACTCAGCTGCAAATGCAACGGTTGGATGTATCTCATTTGCATATTGCTGCCGAATCGCCAGTTAAATAAATAAATAACTCGAAACTGTGATCACGACGGAGGATAATTAGAAGCTACCTAAATGCGAGAAACAATCGGAACCATTTATGTTTTGCTGAGAAGTCGATCCCTCTGCGTCTGCAGATGACCTTTCATCGCTAAGACCGTCGGGTGATAAACAGGAAGTCCTTCGATTTCAACGAGATACCGCAAAGCCTCGGAGGCGCAAGCGTCCCAACCAGCCGTCCACATGCAGGTGTCGTTCTTCATCTCTACTTCGGGATTCAATCTATTCTGGCTCGACTCAACCATTTCGTCGCCAATGTCCTTTTCTTCGAAATTCTCACTCGGCCGCTGTACCTCGTCAGAGACGTTCTGCCAACTCGATTTTCGTGGAGTTTTCAACTCCTCCCTCAGCAAAACCGCCAGTTGGTACAGCATTTTCAGGTTTCCGCTGTCTTCAAAGCACTCCTCGTCTTCGGATAGGTCCGCCTCGACCCCTTCGTCCTCCGAACAAGACAACTCATCTTCGCCATCACTCGCTTCTAACAATGTCAGCAGCTTCTCCACAGTTCCTATAAAATACCATATCGTATCATTATTTATTAAGCGACGAATTAATCACACAAATGTTACTTTTAATTCATTTATTTCGTCTGTTTGATAATATGAATGGATAATCATTTCCATAAATAAAAAGCATTAGAATTGTTCATAATATAAATGAAGGTTGATGAAATTAAAAAATGAGGTCAAAATCATCAGAATTTCTATTGTTCGGATTTGTCGTTTTAATGTTACATAAACATGAATTTATTATTTGAAGCATGTTTTTCAAATAAAATATATATCATTGAGTATTCAATTATACGAATCTACATGTATAATAAAAAATAAAACTATAAAATTGAAACATCATTAATAAAAAAGTGATTGTTACATTTATTATTTCTTGTTACATTTATTATCACAAACGTTTCAAATATTTGAAAAAAACCTTTTTATTTTTGCATACGCGACATTATCCGACATCTGTTAATGATTGTAACACAATTATGTTTTATAAAATCTTTACTTCCATTTTAGCATCATTTTGTCATCAATTGTTGGTTTATTACTATTTACGAATAAATTTTGTCTCGGTTAATATTATTACCCTGATCGAAAAAAAGAGATGACCATTATTATTAATGACTATGAAACATGCAACAGAAAATTCATAGCGTTTTAAAATTCACTTGAATGTAAACGTTTATGAATAGTAATGAATTTTCATAAAGATCCATAAATGTTATTCTCATGACTTAAAGAGAGTTGATATATGAATACAATTTTCTACAAAATTCTAATTCAATTTAATATCAATAACCGTACATATGTATTCATATCATGATATGAAAATAATCAGCATTTACATAATCACGAACGTTTCACAAAATATTACTCGCTAAATGATTTATTTTCTATTTCGCAATTATTTGTTTAAGAAATTACCTTGAATTTTATCCGACGATTTGGTGGCATTTGGCAACTCCAGATCATTGTCATAGTCCTGACTATACTCCATCAAGGTATCCTATAACAAAGTATGATTCACGAATGTCATTAGATCATGTTTCTATTCAGCCAATTGTTACTTAATTTATTATTATTCATCGAATCGATCTGTCTCGCTGTTATTTATTCAGTCGCTGTTGATTTCCTTGAAATATTTAGTTCCCTTTGCTTTCACTGCTTAGAAAAACCTCCGCGCAGTGACATAATGCAGCGCGCGTATTGACGCAGACTAAACAGATTTATGCTTTTATTGCAAATGCATATAAATATTGTCCTGATCATTTTCATTTCTCTTCTGCGATGTTGGAATAAAAATAAACAGCGACTTAAACCGAACTGAATAAATAACTAATTGTCATATTGATTTGTAGAATAAATTGGTCCGTTGGAATTGCAACAAAAATGCATCACATTTGATTGTACGTTTGTGTAATGTTGCTTTCATCTCGCAAACAACAAAACACGATGTTTTCGGCTTGCAAATTCGTTTCATTGAAAATCAATGGCTATACTCAACGACAAATATTTATGAACATCCCGAATGGAAATTCAATTGGGCCGAAACACGAGACTGTCACGGCGGTGATTTATGAACCGTCAAATCAACGTTTTAATGACCTAACAATGAAAATCGTCGGTCGATTTGTTTGAGCAATGATGTATTGCAGTTTCGGATGCATCGCCCGCTGATTCGAGAAGATCGTAAAGACGCTATTGCGATTCTTTATTAACTCTCGAGCAATTTCGCCGTAAGAAGCACGCAAAAAGTAGATCAAGTGAGTGTAATTGAATGAATTCAAGTCCATTTACACTCATTAGAGTGTGAAAACAGAATTCGTTTCCAGCAGACGGCTCGATTTTGAGTGTTATTTTCTCTATAATTTCACCGTCGAGTCGCTAATGAAAAACGAACAGTAGAAATGAAAAACGTATTATCCGAAGGGCTACTTTTGTTTAATTTTACTGCTTTTCTAAAACAAGTCACCTGCCATTTTTCAAACTCGAAAAAGCTTTTACTTGTCATTAAACTGAGTTGTCTTACCTCGGAAAACGTATCGTCCATGGCATCGCCGAGGTCCGCTATCATACTCGTGAGATGTGCGCGCGACTTGAAGGGACACTGGTGTGCTGTTAACAACAATGGTGATTTCAAAATTAACGACAATTCACTGACGAGTCGCGCGATTCGGTGCGTTCGAGTCGCTGATGGAGTTAATCACGCGCGCGCACCCATCGCGGATCCGCGAAAAACGGGGAGAGCCAGAAAGAAGGCGAGAGAGTGACAGAGAGAGTGAGAGCGCCCGGTCTCTCCTCGCGAAACGTACATTCGTCATGTGCACATTTTCACGGCAATGGCTGCATTGGCTATGAATATTATCGAGCAGTCAAGCGCCCCGAAATGCTACCTCCAACAATAAATACGCGCCGACACTAAATTGTGGCGCTCTCTCGCTGCGAGTCTATTAAGTTCAAACGACTCAGATTACAGAGTTCAGCCGATGTGTTAGTAAAGAAGATTTTAACACGTTTTAAGAAAACCTTGAACTTATTCGAAGGAAGTATTACATTCGTGGAAAGGTGCAGATTTTAGGCTTGCACTGATCATGAAATGAAGTTTAATAAATATAATTCCTTTGTTTTACATTTTTACAATTTTTATCCTTTTTTCCATATTTATCAAGATGTGTCAAGGTGTTTTAAAAGTAAAATAAATAAACAAACTTTTTTAAGAAACTGATAGTTTTTAATTGTATATCTACTGTCTATTGTGTTATATAATATTATATAAACTTCAAGATATATATATGTATTAAATTGTATAAAATATTTATTATGTAATTTAAAATATTTTTTAATCCTACAATCTGTAACGTTTTATAATTGTATATTCTATTTTTATTTCATACAAATATAAACTATTTTGTAGTTAAAAAAAAATCATTTATATTTACCAAAAGCTTAGTAATTTGTCTTTGTATTTTAAAGTACATTAATCTGTGAATATTTAAATGAAGTTATTTATATTATTTTATACTAAATAAAGCTAATTTGCATTATTTATTATTTCGAATCAAAATATCTTTTTTCATTAAATTTTAATGTTTTCAATTATCTACCATCTAAAAGATTAAATTAGCATTTATTTACGCATTTAATCTCATTTTTAATGCGGTATATATTATTAACAGTATACAAAAATGTATATCGATCTAAACGGATTACATTAATAATGCGCTATCAACATAATCCGTTAATGAAAAACGTTAAATCTCTATTTAACAAAAGATTATCGTTTAAATTGAACTTCCATTAAAAAGATTTTTATAATTGTTTCAAATATGAATCATTTGAAAGAATATCAATCATCAAAAGATACATTATTATTAATCCAAAAATATCTTTTTACCCTTTTCCATGATTAAAAAAATGTTTATCTAAAACAATCAACAATAAATAACAAAAAATAATACAAGCATTCGACTCGAAAACATCCAAAGCACTTAAACGAAATGTCGTACGATTAAAAAGATTAAAAATAAATGAAATCGTTTATTATTTAATGTCTAAAAATAATTGGAACGCTAAATTACAATTATGTCTTTGTTACACACACATCAAAAGTCTCACATAAACTTTGACGTCACTGTCTGAATGCGAAACTAAAGAGCAAAATTTAGCGATAATAAACTCGTCAAACTGAACTCGTTCATAATTAAAAGAACAAGTTTATCCGCGAAGTGAGACTAAAACTAAAAGAAATGAACGAACGAAATGAAATGCAATACGATTGTATGAGACGATTGCGAGCTTAGAAGCTCGCGGAATAATACACCGAGCGATCCATCAGGTAGCGCGCCTTGAAGAATACTAGCACTTGCAGACTGGCTTGGTGCTGTTCCTACTATTCATTGCTGTTGCTGCGGCAGCCGGCACCAGCAGCAGCCGGCAGCCGGCATGCTGCGGTGAGCCAGCCCGCTGTCAAAAACGATGCTAACATGGAGACGGTCTCAACTTTGCAGCTGCCCCGTCTGCCGTTCATTTGCTCCCACTTCTCGGCTCCTTCATTATCCTTAAAAGTCTCTTCATGGTCTCTGATTATCTTATTATATATCCCGATTCATTCATTAAACCAACTTTCCGGAATATACATTTTGTTCACAAAAATATACATTTTGTCTGTCTTTGTCGTTTTTACATTTGTTCTTTCTCTGAATTGTTTATGTCTTCATTTCATTTGGGATGTAAGAACTTGTTATGTAATATTATAATATTGGTATTAAAAATATTGTATGAATATAAATTAAGATTGTTTTTGATCATTGAGTTTTCTTTTATATTTATGAGTATTTTGAAATATATATATCGTCAAATATAAAATCATATATATAAAAGATAAAGGTGTATCATATACATTATATGAACGAGTGTGTTCGAAATTGCAGACTTTCGTGTTATTATCAGTTATTCAGAATAAGATAATTATGTGAAAGTTACTATTAATTTGTAATAAAAAACACTGGTGGGCAAAAAGTACCACGTATGACATTCGACCGCAAATTTCATGCGCATTTTCTAATTAATGTACTTCGATTAAAAAAACTCATTTTGGTTAAATAATAAACAATCGAATTATTAGAATTAAGGGTTAAGTGGTGTTTATTATTTCAATTTGAAACGCCATTTAGTTTGATTTATCTTCCTCTTACTTTTTCAGTTCAGTTTAAAATGTTTTGTCTACACTTTTAAAACGTTTTTTTAGTATTTTCTGCCTTTGCTTTAAAAACAGGTTAAATCATATGAATTTTAAATTTTTTATTTCTAGCAACACGGTTTAAAAAAAGTGTTTTTGATCAAATAAATTGAATTATTCCAGTTATATTTATAAATACATGTCTTACATATATATATATCGTGTATATATGGAAGTTTCATGGGACATACATGTGGGAATACTATAGGATAATAAATTATTAGAACTTATACGAAACATTTAAAATAATTTTCCATACACAACACTACACTTTTTCCATACATATGTTCCACATATACCCTATATAAACTTTATATATATGTGTGTGTTTTATATAAGAAATAGTTTATATTTGTCCATAAGATGTAATAACTATTAACGCCATTATTTTTCAATTTCAAATCAAAAAATAAATTTAATTCTTATCAAATTAATGTTATATTAAATATATATATACAAATTATTGATGTTTTGGAAAAGAAAATTAAATTACAAAATACGCTTTAATGTTTCAATGAGTGTTAGTTATGTTTTAAATCATAGAAATATTTTATTTTAATTATTCAAGTTTTCAATTGTTAAATAAAACACTAATTTTCACAACAAAGTTTGGCAGATGATATGAACTAAATTTCTATACGCTAGGAAACTAACAACAACAGCGACCTCATCGTTGAAAGTTTACAATTTTACTAATGCAAAAAATATTATTAATATAAATAAATTAATGTATATTATAGTCAAGTTAGATTGTAAATAATATTTTGAATAATATAATGAACATTCCATGATTATTGATTTTGAAATCATTTGAGCAAATGAAAAAAATTATGGATATGCCTTAGAATTAATATCTTTTAGATGGCGCTCGAATTTAAAAAATCGGTTACTTTCATAACGAATATGAAAATATTGTTAAAATCGGTATCATACCAATGAAACAAAAATTATTTCTAGAGTGTCTCCGATTATTTTATTATAACATTTAGATATACTACTAATATATAAATTTCAAGATACGTTTGTTTGTTGTTTTATAACTCAAGAACTACCGATTAGAATCAATTTATTTAGTATCAAATTTATTAGATTTAAAGTTTTAATAGGTAATTTTAAAATTATTCCACGAGAAACTTTATAGCGTAAAGTTGACAAAACTTGATTTCTTGAAATTCATTTATAAAAAGTAAGAACATGTAGAAGTTTTTAAAAATATCATATACTGTAATA
>JABFQD010000708.1:0-23030 GCA_022817045.1 Psix sp. ZL-2020 | reverse complement strand
TAGTTCAAAAAACTATTTTATAAACTGGAAAATAATCAAAAACTGTTTAAAATCGTTGTTTTTAGGAGAAATATCTTCTTTTTTAACAAATGATCAATATTAATTATATAAGTTTTGATATATTACAAATGAATTAATTTATTTATACAGATTTTTCTAAAATTAAGTTGCAGAATAATAATTAATTATTTTTTAAATTTATTAAATCAGTTTTTATATACTAAATAATTACTATATAAAAATGTTACTTACTGATTGGTTTTCCATCTTTCCATGGTGTGAATTTAATGCTTGTTTCGTCTCGTTTCATAGCTTCTGTCCTTACTTCTGGTTTTAATGCTTGTCGCAAAAGCCTAGCTGCGATTTGCGAATAATTCATATAGCTAAAACGTAGAAGAAACATCAATATTCATATGAATCACAAATTCACAAATATTTAACAAAAAATCATGTTTTCTCAAAATTACAATTATTAAACGGGAGAATCAAGTTACATAACTGAATAGCAAAAATCAATACCAAAGAACAGTTTTTCTGACATAAAGTTGATTTATTTTTATGATTGAAATGATAAATAATAATCATAAAACAGACTTACTTTAAACCAGCTTGTCTCCAGGCTGTCATTTTGAATAATTATTTTAATTCTAAAACTCCGTGATTTCTAAATCAAGCAATGATCTGATTCGTATAACCTATAAGTTGAATATTCTCACTTTAGGCGAGTGAAGCTAAGTAAGCAGGATGGCAACTGTTGATTAATAAAAATGTTTAGGGAATGTTAAAGAGGTAACCTGGTCTGGTTATAATTTTAAATTAAACTGGTTTGAATTATTATGTAAAAAATATATTAGTAAAATTGACCCAAACATAATAAATAATAATTTCCATTTTAATTAATAAAAAGGCATTGATTTATAAAAAATAAATTTTTTCAACTAAGCAAAAACTTAGAAGAAATATTCTTAAACATCACATTAATAGCATTATCAAAAATGTATCAATATTTTTTATTAATTGAATTTTAATTTAGTTAAAATACAGATATTATTTTTTAAATTATTTTTTAAATACGATATTTTAATAGATTACTTTATTAATTCTTCCAATTACATAATTATATAAAAACAAAAACTATTTTAAAATTCAAAATATGTTCATTTTCATGCATTATTTCATTAATTATACTTGTAAAAAATGCATATTAAAATTCGACAATAAAAGTAATCACTCAAAATAATAATAAAAACTTAATTAAGGAACTCGGCCAAATAAAAATATGTTAATGACTATTCCAGTTAAATTACATGGATTTAAACGAACTAACTCCTTTATTTTTTGATTACATTCAGAATAATTCCCAGTTGTTTTAAATAAAACGGAATTTTTCGCCGTTGAACCACTTTCCGAAGTGGTTCATCGTTCTGCATTGCAAGATAAAATAATTTGCGCTAATCACTTCGTTATTTCAGGCGAGCTGCTTTAAAGGTTCCCTTTTTGCTGAGTAATGTCGCAAAAACTTTATATTGTCTGAAATTATCTCATTTGAAAGCGGTTTGGATTTAAGTGAAAGCTCACAATTGGTTAATATTTTTTTTTTCGTGATTTACAAAAACGGGATTAATTATTCAATTTGTGCGCGTTTCAGCAAACAAGTTAATCAATGTTAATATTGTAACAAAAATTACCATTTATCCGTTGACTTAAGCGTTGAAATTACTTCAGACGAAACGCAAACATATGATTTCATTATCGCATTCATTATATTCGTTTTTTATATTTCGTCGGTATCTTTACATTCAATAATAATTCAATTTTTCACAAAACCTGGTTTTATTTTTTTTTTTTTTTTTCAGGAATAATCATTGAATCACTTATGTCTTGTGTTTCTTTTAAAGAAGCACCTCCAAACTGCAATCTTCTCTGTATATTTGCATGTGTAATGAAGAGAATAAGGTGATCTCGAAACGGCGATTGCTATAGTACAATATTTTTCGAGTCATATCGATTTGAACAGTAGTTCATCAGAGAAACTTCTTGTGGGTATTTTAAATGAACTTAGACGAGATCTTGAAAAATGAGTTTACTCTCTCTCGGAAAGACCAGATTTTTGAACCAGAAAGGTAAACGAATCTGTTAAGTATTTTGATTGTTAAGAGAAGCGGCGTTGAACGTTCTATTTTGAAGATATTTCTTTTCCAGAATACGTAAAGCCGGGGATCGGAGAATATCAAGTTACATATACAGTTATATTTGACGGTGTTTGTTGTTGAACAAATTGAATTAGTCTAACATCGTATTGAATGTCATGATTAGACAATTGAATTTCACGTAGGCGCTTGTCTATCAAATAATCGTTTATTGCAATTAATGTTTATATATCTTACGTTTAGTGATTACGATTGAAATCAAGGCTGAGATTGTAATTCATTAAAAGTGATTCCAAGTAGGTCACGGTTATTTACACCAAGTTAAATCGACGTTAAACTTCCAAATTATTTTTATATTCGACGTTTTTGGCCTTTTGGTTACATACGAAATTAGTTTTTAGATTTGAATTCGTGCTCAGTTGTTTTGAAAAACATAATCGACGTGACACCGAAGTTTCTTACGTGAATGAATTTTCAAAGACGTTTTCTGAGCAGTGCAAAATTCAATTATACTGCGAGTGACCATAAATAATTGTTTGAACTCGGTAAACAGGCCTTAATGAGTTATTATTGACATGGCAATTAATTTCCGCGATGCGCACTTAAGGCAACTCCGTAAACATATAAATTGTATATTATATCGCAACACCTGTTAAAAATAATGTTGTTTCCTCCTGACTTAGTTTGCTTGCTGTTGTTACTGTTTTTCGTTTAGTTAAGTGGTGCCACGGTCACAATTAATGCTCAGTTTCATTATTCGACTCCATTGCTTTACATGATGCTTGCGGAGTAATGAAAATCCACCTGAATCTGGATATAACTGGTTTACCGGTGTAAGAGCAAGTACCTGGGAATGTTTGCCAGTCTTTGTGACGTATAACTTTTCTACAAATCATTCATAAACAGTTCATCTCAACTAAGAAATGTATAATTGTTTGTTACGGTTGTTAGACGAACAAATTTACATTTTTCAATCACGTTATTTGATTTAAATTATGTTTGATCACTTGTTAGCTCTGCTGCATGTGATATTGTTTTCAATGATTTACTTCTTGTGAATATGCATAACTAAATTGTACTACTCTCAGGTTACGATGGTCAATTTATCAATGACATTACGATTCCTTTCTTCTACTTTGCCTTCAATTAAAGTAGCGTTTTTATTATCCAAACCGAGCATAATGATTTCGTCTGATTGATGCCTTAATACTTGCTTAGCTCAGCTAAATGCTACCGAGCGCGATTCCCTTATTTTTTTACCATTAACAATATTTCGTTCTGTAGCCGCTTAAATAATTCAAAATCAACATTTAAATTGACTACTGTCTTCAGTGAAATGCATGGTCGAAAAATGTGTTGCCAGAAAAAAATGTCAATAAATTTAACTTGTTAAATTTAACTTGATTGTGGCAAATTCCGGTATTAAAAGTTTTAATACTCAGTGAAGTTTCCGGGGTGTTAAGTTATACACATTTTTTATTTCACCGGAGTAAAAGTAAACTGAAAATCTGCACCGACGCTTCCTGAACTTTTAGCAATTAATTTCAGTGATAGCAATTTTTCAAATACGGAATCTTATCACTCAAACGTAAACGTCAAGAAAGCGACGAGACTTAATAGCATTAGAGATTTTAATTGCACAGCCGATGTTTACGAGCCGGGAATTATATTACAATTAAGAAGCTGCTTCTAAATCATTAGAAGTAATTTTTAAATTAATATTAGATATATGCTTTAACTCTCTAAAAATTTTTTTCCTGAGTTATTGCAGATAAAACTTTATGACAGCCGAGTGAGATAGGATGCACGTTGTAAAATGGACTTTTATAAATAATTATTCTGTCGGAATCATGAATGGCGCTTTATTCTTTTAATACTTATTATTCAAACATTGAGGCGATCACGTTACGCTGAAACATCGATCACAATTATTTTTATATCTCGATCACTTATTAATTAGTAATTGTCATCAAATCCTTGTGATTAACTTTTTTTGTAAGCATGATCAGTTGACTTTTTATCATATTACTTTTTCAAGCATTGCAATCATTTGTACATCTGAAGTAAACGATGATGTGCTCTTCCGACTAAAAGATAAAATGTTGCAAACACACTTGAAACATTCTTTATGCGTATCAAACAAATATATTGCATATATATATATTTCTATATATTATTTTTCCCAACATTTGATGTTGTTTATTTTTGTCTCATTTCACTTTTTTCTTGTTTAATTTCGTTTCCCTTGCAAAATTATTGATAATGAATACGTTTAGCATTTTAACCGCATCTTTGGAATAATAATTATCACGAGCACACAGCTCATCGTTCTGCCGATCGAATTACAAAAGCATGTATGATAAAATGTCAACCATCACACGTGCGACATTTCCAACAGTGTTCCAGAAATAATTTATACTAATTATTATTCCTTTTCGCAAATGCTCATCGATATTGACCATTTTAGACAACTGTTTGGCGTCTATCTTATCATTTGTACTTTATTTCTTCTTCTGTTTCTTTGTTTATAATCTTGAATTAACGATTTGTGACCTAATCGTCTTGTTATACAACTTCATTCAAATGAGTGTAATTATTGACTTCATCGAATTAGAGCCCGTTTAACGACAACGAAACACTGTTTAAAACTAGATTTGAGAAATTCATAAACATGTTGGCCGAATCACGTGATTCGATTATATAGCTCTTAGCGTTTCGATTAACTCTTTGTATGTCGCGCTAAGACTAACTATACGTTACTTTTTTTGAGTCGAAACCATCTGCGTATGGAGATTTAGCGTTTTTATTATTTGATACCAGGCATGGTAAAAAGTGTCGATTGGGAAAGTTTTGTTATTTAAGAGGAGAAAAAATCGAAAAACAACATTCAAATTGCGATTGTGAAGTTTGTAATAAATTCTGTCAAAATGATATCATTGTTATTTAAATTTTAAGTACGAGAAAAATATGAAAAGTTACTCAAAATTATTTTTTTGGCCCTTTTCTTTGTTATTCTGATGAATGAAAGAGAGAAAACAATTTATTCATGAAAGCTTTCACTAAACGCGAACCTTCTGTATATTTAATCATGAATGATGACGTCATTATCCATGATGGGTTTTTTTAGACTTCTAAATCGACGTAACTTTCAACAAGTTTTTATGTGTATGTTCTTTTAGTTAAAATCATATTTTGTCAATATAAACTTGCTCCCGGAAATATCAATTTTATACCGGCAGTTTTCATTTCATAATCCAAAAATCAAGTATAAATCGTTCTTGAATTCTTTTTCGCAAAAACATTTCTTGTAGTTTTATTCTTGTAGCGATAGTATTTACATGTAAATGGATTTCGTTACATTACCTTGTCAGCATAGTTATCCATGACAAAATCATTTTATTAATCGAATCATAAACGAGAGAAAAAGAGATAGCGAGAAAAAGCAAAATATAAGGCGGGGCAACATTAGTTCAATTTTCGGTCTTAAAATATTGATCGTTGAATAATTGTTTGCGTAGCATATTATAATTCGATAATGGAAATGAAGCAAACTTTTGCTTTCTTGTAGACATTTTTTAATATTCATTAATCCGAGAGATTACTGAATCAGCGTTTATTGAATTATTCCATCGAAACACCTGAATTTGAACATCGGGTGCTGCAATTATTCGAGAATCCGTGAAACGATTCTTATTGACACCTTTACGTGAGATGAACAATGTATGACACGCGCAAACAGAATTAAGAGAATCTGGAAAGCTGATATCGAAAAATGCACGCATTAGCTCTTGTTATAGGTGTTTCAATGGACTTTTATTCACCATAAGATAATACTAACTGAGAAATGAATTTCAATGAATTAACGCTCACAAGACCTCCTGCAGCAAATCTTGCGTTTTATATATTCATACAACTCGCATAATATACGTCTGTGAATTTGTGACAAAATTTGCATTTTATATAAGGGACATAACCGTAGATGACAAATCTCGGATTTTCATGCAGAATTTCAATCAAAATGAAGTCAAATTCAAAATCAATTCATCATTTATAAACGCAAAAGTAAAAGAATAATGTAAATTGCATATCGCGTTAAACTTATTTGCGATAAAAACTGCATTTTCGATTACAGTAGCTTAACATTTGAAAATGAAGAACAAAAAATTGGTTTATGCGTGAAATCGTGGTAACAGAAACGGACATATCAATTTCCCTTCGGCCATTAGCGAATGAAAAAAAGAAGCGCACTTATTAAAGTTGTGGTCTCTTTTGTTTTGCGGTGAAACAAGCGTGTTTCCGACAGGCTCAAATATTGATTGATATGCAAGCACGAGCGTTTTCGAGTTGAATTTTCACAGCATATTGTGATGAAGTAATCCACATGCGTCTTATAAAATGATGATTTCATGTACACATTACATCTTTGAAGATGTGATTGGATCAAAATTCCCACGCTTTAATCGCAAACATGCCGCTCACAATTGTTCCGCGATCCCTTTTATACTCAAAGTTTATTGAACATGAATTCAATAAACTTTTATGCGATGAGCGATATATTACTATACGATGGCTAGGTTATTGCATAAGCATGCATTTCAATCTTCGATATACGTCTGGTCATTATACAATTCAGATATGATGTGACTTTATTTAGGCTGACGTGACGATAACGATCGATTCGGAGCTTCTTATTTGCCTGTAAGAAAAAATCTGCGAGTGTTAGTCAGCTATCTCTGCGCTCGAATCTTCATAGCGAGTTTATTGCTGAGCTCAAATCTGATAAAATAAAGCGATTCGGCTTGGTTTTCGTTCACAGAGAAAAAATCGACCGCAAAAATATGCGTAATTTAATCAAAATGTCAGCTGAAAAAATCGTCCGCAATGACTTTAAAAGGTCGCCTTTGATCTCAAATTGCCTCCATTTTTGCGAGCTTCTTCTACGTTGTGAAATAGATGATAAGTCACGGAAGTCGGAAGCCTGCTGCCTTTAAAGTATTATCCACTTGTACGTTATATGAGGGAGTGTGCGTACATCCGATTGTCGCCCAAATCCACCGCAACGAAAATCCGCCGACGTATTTAGAATAGTTTCGTCGGAGTTTTTCGAACGACTGACTTTTTAATGAAACGAGATGGAATTCTTTATGAAGAATGCTTATTTTGATTTTCCCCGAAAAACCTTTTCCATTCAATTCGCTTAACGTACTATCCGCGTCGAATCGGCCAATTTTCATGCCTCGCTGTGGTTTGCTTTCGACTTTCAAATTATCACGTGAATATTACAAAATTCTACTCGCAATTAAAAAACTCGTCATAGTGAAACGAAATTCTATTTAACTATGGCTGTACAATAAAAGCTTTTTATTTATCTATAAATTTAATATATGACGTGAAAAAAAGAATTCAAATCAAACTTTCTTACAGTCAAATCTTGATTTGATGCGATTCTATTTTTGCATTGATTGAATGTACTGCTGAACGTTTTCATGATTTCAATTCAGTTATATGTACTAAGTACATATCAGTTTACATTCATAGCTTTGTATATGAAAATTATTTCCTATGCGAACGGTTCAATTTTTAATACAATGATATTAAAAATATTACATTCGACAGAAGTAAAGGGACAACTGAGATAACTTTAATTGTCTGCAAAACGTATGACGGGCTGGTTATTATCAAAGTCAAAGTAGAAAATATATTCAAAAGAGCTTTAAAATATTGCAGTAATATAAACAAACAGTACGATTGTATATTTTTGATTTCATATTCTACTTTGGCTTGAATAAAAAAACTCGTTATACATCATTAATCAGACAAGTAAAAAATTATTTCAGTAATACATACTTAATTTTAAAAATGCATTACCAGTATAATATTTGTAATCATCATTTTATAATCAATTTATAATCAGTTAATAATCAATATAATATTAGATAATTCATACAAAATAATAATTATAACAACTTACGATTGTATTTTTTAAGATGCAAGATAAATTTGCATATGCATCGCTCAGAGATATAATTTTGATTCAGATTTGCGGAAGAATCTGTCAAATGAAATTCGATCATGATTTTAATTATCATAATGCTCGATCAAATTTTGTCCAGATCAGGAAATTTGTTATTCCGTAAATTACTGTTTGAACAACAGTTTCTTCGCTTGTTTGATTTAGATAAACAGTTTCTACAAAACTAACAAGTTTTTTCACATAAGAATTCACTTGTTTAATCTAGTTACAAGTTATCTTATGCGATTAAAAACTGGTAATGACATTCAACCGACGAAATTACGCGTAATTCGATATCACCGAAACCACGCTATAATATCGCTCAGCGATATACTGCACACTTTGAATTCTATTATTTAATCACATTAGGATAGGTAGTGGTTAATGAAACATACAAAATCGCCGGTGCAGAAAATAATAAACAATTATTTATATGTTTTTTCCACTTGGAGAGTCTGTTCCACTTGACAAAATATTTGTCCAATAATAATTCGCTATCGTGATATTTGCTGCTTGATGTACAAGACCAATCTATCAGAGCGGTTTCGTTTATCGGGTTGTTTTTCGAGTGAGTTTGAAAATACATTCTGTTTGCTCGTTTTTTGAACGAGTGAGCATCGTAATAAGCGGATTGATGTGCTTTCGAGCTTTTGTGCAAGTAGCTTTTATCTCATGGAGAATCAAGTTTTATCTAGTTGCAACTCAAAAGTGCAACCTAATACGCAAAGATCAGAGATAAAAAAGGCTTTTATTTTAATTCAACCATGCGCCCAAAAGGGAGAGCATTGTAATAAAATAAAAATGAAAAACTGCATTATACTGAAAATATATGTTTTGTTCTGTGTCGCACAATCGTTTTCTTAATTGAGGAAATGATTTTTCCGCCGTTAACACACTCGAAACTTTGCGTTACCGTTGTAATCTGAACACTACGTAAGCTAGTACATAAATTATCAGAGACGTGTGATTGCCGTGCGTACTCTTGGTACATATTACAATTGCATAATTTATTGTTCCGTGTGACGTATGGATTTCAATTGAGAGGAAAGAAACATTGATTTTGTTTATACAAATGGCGCTGTTGCCTGCGTGCTTATCATTAAACATTACTCATATCTGAGGAATAAGGACGCAAACTCCTAATAAATTGGGCAAACATGGTTAAATACCGAATTACGCGAATTTCATTTTTTTCGTTGTCATAATTTCATTGCTCATTAATGAGCATTGTTTGGAATAAATGTTTGTCATTCTCTGACATTCACAAATGACAGCTAAGGTCTAATCAATTTTTTTTTCACAAAGGTGATACGAAAATCTAGAAAATTTTGGATAACTAAGATAAACTGGATAATTAAAATCTCATAAACTGACTTTTAAGAAATACGTTTTTTATGTGCTTTCAAGTGAAAAACACATTGTTTCTAGAATGCCCGAAAAAAAAAAATAATCTGATTGCAAGCAACTATTTTTATGTTACAGAAAATAAAAAATAAAATATATTTTGCGCAACGATATTGTAGGTATAATACAATTTTTTGTTTGGATTATATTAATGTTTACGATGTAGTTTCTCGTTGAAGAGCCATTGAAAAAAGAAACGACATTTTATTTTTCCGAAAATGATCGTTAAATTCTTCGAATAAAACAAAGCAACTTTGTTGGCATGATTTTCAGTAGCAGAACATGCAATCACGGCTAGTTTATTGTATCAAAAAAGAATACTTGTCGTTGAGATAAGAAGCTTATCGTCAACATCTAAATATCATGTGAGTAAACAGTTGGTGTTTGTCAATTTAAACGTCTACCTGAGTGAGTTGTTTCGTGTTCTTTTATGATTTTACATTATTGTTCATGATAGAGTAATTTTTCGGACACTTCCTCTGGCGTACTTTATTGGATTCAAGAAAACAACAAATGCGTTATTCTGTGATATTCAAAAAGAATTGAAAATCGTTAAAACAGCCATTATCATCTACATAAACATTAGATTATATCTTTATGTTTGAATTGTTTCAAATGAAGTAAATCTAAATGATTTTTTGAACAGGATTAGTGACAACAAATCTTCAAGATGTACAAACATGTTTTTGATGTTAAAAATAGATAATGTTTCTTGTCAAATGATTAGATAAAAATGATTGCTATGAAATAGATATGCTTATGATTGAAGTAACCCAAAAAATTATAATTTCAGTGTTTTTTCGTGTAATAATATATCTTTGTTGTTTCATGTTTTTGATGAAAATAAGTAATAATGTTTGTATCAATGACATATTGCAAGGTTAAAAATTGGCGCATAAATTGAGAAGTTTATTGTCAATGATAAATTTTTATTTCATAATTTGTCGTTTTAATTTCTTTACAGAATTATGAATAGAAATTGGACTATTTGTTATGATTGTGTTATGATTTTATTGTTTTAAAAAATGGTTATGTTTGAATTTAACGATAAAACTATTGGTGTTATTGTTAGATTCTGAACCGGTTCTTCCGTGCAACTTAGAGCTCATATATTTTGAAGTGTTGTAGAAACACTAACCATGGTTTTTCCAACAAAATTACTTTCAGCGTTATCTTAAAATTGACGAATAATATAGGTATAGTAATGCAGTATTTCATCTCATATTTTATAGTTATTTATCAATTTTTTAATGGAGACATAAAAGGGTGTTTGTCCCGCAATATATTTTAAACTTGCGCAGTTAGAGCATTCTGTAGCGATAAATTCTTATCTCGCGACAAGATGAGCAGAAATTCTGAATGTATAAAAAATGTACACTTAATCTTAATCGGTGCATTCAAATCGCTCATTCGAACGACACACTGGCCGAAATATCAGAGACGCTGCATCGTAAAAAGCAGTATAGGAATGAAATATCACTCTTCTGTCTGGCGATTTGATTGATAAATTCGTCGGAGAAAACACACGACGACAAGTGCATTGAGCGGACCGCATATATCATCGAAACTTTTAGGTCGAAAGCAAGTTACATTTTCAAACAAGCAGCTAAAGCGAAATATTTTTCATCATTTCGTATACGCTTATATCTAATTCATCGAATGAATATCATTCTCATCGACATTGACGAAAAGAGGATGTAGCGGTGTATAATGAACGCCTTTCGTACATTTTGATGCGGCGAACGGCTACGCGCGAGTGACCACGGATTCACCATTCTTCCTTTTCACATACGCGAGCTGCGTTTATCTTGAATATTACACGCGTACGTGAAAAACACGCACACACGCGCGCGCCGAGGTACGCTGCTAATTTCCCAAACAAATTTGCTCGCTGGCACGACGAAATTGTGCATTTTCACAAATTATGGAAAAAACCGCAACCGCGGACTGTGCAAATTTTTCCATGAACCATCGAGTCAGTGGAAAAATTATTTCTCGCGATGTCGACGATTCAGCCATTTTTTCGCTAAACGCGAATAAAGACAGCGCGTGTCGTCCCAGTTGTTTTGCGACAATTTGTATTGATTTGTTTGTACAGGTTAAAAATAAGATTATCGTTGGTAAATAATAGATTTCTCGTTGATATTTCTCTTCTTTCACAATGCTTAGGTAGACACATTTGGATGTATCTGTAACATTTAAGATATGAGATATTTGTTGTCATATATATTGATGACTCAGAAGACGATAAAAAATTGGTTTGGAGCCAGTTTAAGCTAAATACAAAAGTTTTAATATGTTTTCTGATCGTAGTTCAAACCCGAGTATAGAAATCTTATAGAAGTATCCTTTTACATGACTAGGATTTGCTCAAATTTTATGAAGAAATAGAATATATGCTACATCCAAATCTTTTTGGAATCTGTTTATATTTTCTTGTATATATTACTCCAAAGATGTGTAGTGAAAAATTCTTAAGCTAAAACAGTAAATAACCATGTGTACATGGATATTTCAAATGTAACATATCCATAAAAATGTAACTTATGGACTATTAAAATATGATTAAAAATACTGAAATTGTTGAAATTTTAAATATATTAGTTACTTTATATAAATACATACATACTTAAGCTTGCTCTAACAGAGCCATTTTCATTTCAATCCCATAAAACATATTAATTTAGAACTATGCTTTATCAGAAATGAACATATTCATTGTATAAACTCTCCACGAAACAAAAAATCATAATTATAATAAAAGATATTAACTCTTCTGCATATGGTTTTCTTTCATTGGAAAAGAAACATTTGCTTTAATTTAAAAACGAGTAATGATACAAAAATAATAGCTGATGATATGTTAACATTCCTCCGTATAGATGAATGTTCAAATGTTACAAAATGAATTATTCTACCTAGTTTCGCTAGTTTATTTCTTAGCTTGAAAATGAATTATTCTGTTTACTATGTGTACATTAATTAATATACGCATAAATAAAACGAAAGGATAAATTGTTATGTCATTGGTTGATTTAACGTGGACAAATTTCGCTAAAATTGTACACGTTATACTGTACACAAATGCTTTATCTTTGAGTAACATATTAAAGTTGTGGAAACTAGTCGCAGTGTTGACTTTGTAAAAGTTGCTTGCGAAAAAGTGAGCAGTATTAGTCCCTGTGCTAATTCGACTAATAAATTCTAATAGGACGTGACATTTATACATTTCTCGTAAATCAAAAAAACTTGTTTGCGTTTAAATGAAGACATTCCTGCGATCAATTAAAGCGACGTGATATTTTTCGTCATTGCGATTGAAAACACGTTCGAATCGTAATGAAAGCGGGGATTACATCTTATTTTTACATCGTCTCATTGACTGCGATCCCGCTCACGTTGCCAATTACTTCTACTCGACAGCTCGCGAGAAAACACCGCAGAACTCTGGACACCCGTTATCGCTATCGTATCGTATCGAAAGCAGCCACAAACGCTGTATCGAAAACATATACGTCAGCGCGTCACTGGGTTAATGAAATTTGAAGTCATCGATCCGATCGATCGATCGGTGACGCCAGCTCTGACGTCATTACCGCTCGTTCTTCAAGTATCGAAGCCTGCATGTCAAGATCCGGAGTTACCTGACAGACGTGATAACGTCAACAAGAATTGAATAAGAGAACAGGGTTTTCGGTCGACCACGTGTTCACATTATTAAGCCCATTCGTGTGATCGGCGATTCTGCCCATCGGATAAGTTGACGCGACGATAGATTTACTGAAAGTGTGCGTTATTGATAAACAGTGCGGAAATCCCTATCGGCGCCGGCCAAACACAGGTTATTATATTTTTGAAGCTCTTCTTCCTCGGTTCGTAGTTTCATTCAAGTTTTGTTTACAGAAATAACTACTTCGTAGAAATGTTAAATTTAGGTGTGCTTTTTGCAAGTGTAAATAAATAACCATAAAAGACATATTGATTTTCTTATTTGGTTTTCGTGTAATGTGTCGCTTCGATTTTATCGAACATTTCAACTCGACATATAAGAGGTTTTGGAATAACTATTCGAAATTCCTCGCTTATCAAAACTTGTCGTTAATTTTATACTTAATCATTGTCTAATTAAGGCTTATTTAATCTTATGTAACAAGGCAAAGAAATAAATTTATTATATATGAACTTACGTTGCCACATTTTTTTGCGACCCGAAATCGGTTTTTGGAGTTTCAGTCAATTTTGTTTCTACTTTGAGTGTTTTGTGTCGTTTAATATTTGCTATACTATTTATTGATATGAAAAAATGTTGTATTACATAATATTCTGTATAATTTCTTGTGAAAGGATATAGCTGAATAAATAGCTGAAATACTTCCGTGCCAAAACGATTGCAAATATTATCATATAATTGAAACTTATATTTGAAGTGCGCTGTTAAAAAACAAACGTCAAAGATTTGGACCTTGATTTTAAATTGCTTTATTAATTTAAGTGAGATTTTATATTAATCATTGTTAATGATTCCAAACTTTCAACCAGTTCTCAAATTACATTTCATAATTATAGTAAGTTATTTATCTATTGAAAGTAAATCGGTACATTTAAATGTATAATCCAAAATTTAATTCAATTATCAATTTTACTCCTGGCTGAATAAAGTATTTAGATGTTTCTAGTACAATACCTTATAGCTTACACTCATCACGAATGAATGATATTGTACTTTGCATCGAATTTGTACACAAAAATCTTTAAGTTAAACAATGGATGATACGTAATTCCTTCAAAACATATTTATGAACTCTGATGAAATCTCAAACGATATGAGCTCACGTATAAATCGATCAGAAAGCCCAATAAATATTTATTTTTAATTTATCATCATTTGTATAACTTGTTCAATCCCACCGAAAGCGTCAGTAAAGTGTCACGCTAAATTAAATGCAAATTTGATAACATCGGTTTTTAAAACTATTCTTTTACCTGAAAAATGTTTAATATTATCAAAAAATAATTTCATCATCTGCCATTATCAATACCTTGATCCATTTATATCCGAAATATAACCTAATTTAACACAATGAACTTGAAATTCGTTTAAAAAAATATGTTAGGCTTCGCGACAAAACAAATTTAGTGAAAAAAATTCGACGATCGAACAATCGTCGTCTAGACGTTGTTGCTTTGATTACATAATCCGTGCTCGAAGTTACCACGTTATTTTTATATGAACGAATTATCGACAAATTAAAATCAATATTATTATCAATGAACGCTCGTGATGAGAAAGTAGCATCAAATATAATTGTACGGAGTGGATGAACTTTTTTCAGCAGCGGGACGCGAAACACAACAAAAACGGAGTTCATACATTGTTTTGTTTGAATCATAGTACTACCTGTCGATTTTTTCATCAACAGGTTAGCGCGACAAAACCGTGGTCTGTGCATTACGTGAAGTTGCTAGTCCATAAAAGCCGAATTGGGCTGCGAATAAAATGGTTGGCCAACGAACGCGATAATCGCGATCGACCTCGCGTATCGTGATCGGTAATCGTCGTGGAAAATTTGGTCGCTGATTGTGATAAAAGGCTACCAAAAAAGTACCATAAGTAATCGGAGGATCGTCGTTATCTGTCCGAGCATAAGATTGAATCGTCGAGATAGTTCTAGAAAACGACGCCGAATTTAATCATAGAAAAGATCTCATGAATTTGAATTTGATAAGGCTGGGCCCGTTAAAAATGGGTGCATGCATAAAAATCGATCTGACGTTTGACGGACTGTTTGACTAATTTTGTGTTTGTTGAAAATGTTCGCAGCCGCCCGGTTCTCCAAATTGGATTGACGTGTGTCTCGGGCGCGGTTCTCCAGTGGAAATCAAGCCGGAAAAACGTCATCGGCTGGCTGTGATAAGGATCTTTCGGTGGCGAATTAAAACAACGCGAGAACAGAAAGCAGTAGTTAGCGTCAGTCGCCGGGTAAACGGCTGATTGCGGATCCGAAGTGCGTTACTCGCCAGTTGTCTCTGATCCCTCGAATCGCTCGGACGTAACTCGGATCGGCATTACGCGAATCGGCGCCACTTGACGCTAGTGCTGTCTACATACTACCGAGCGCTCGATCCTTTTTGACTTTCTTCTCGGCGAGCCTGCAGCTGCTGTCCATCCGGCGAACGACCTCGAGCCGCGTCCACTTCCTTCACTACAGTCGCGACCTCATTAAATAACCACGACGCCCGAGGACGCACTCCTCTCTTTGAGTAGACGCGCGAAATTCCGGCGGCCCGTTCCGCGACAGCCTCTTCGCGAGCTGGTTCCGCGTGTGCGCCTACCTTCCACGGGGGGACGGCACCTTTTCACGCCACAACCAGCTTTCAGGCAATCCTTAAAGACGTAAGTTCTATTTTCTTTTACCACATATGTAGAACAAAATATAGTCAGGCCTATCATTATTGTTATTATATCATTATTCAAATGAGCTTGTGAATAATTAATCATCGCAACAAGTAGCATTTAATATAATGACAAGGAGAAATGTGATTTGACCGGGATGCTCAATGAATTTCAAATGGATTTGTTTGTGCGTTACACAAATATATACGTATGTATATATGAAATTTGGTGGGTTGCCACATTGTTTCGTGCGTCGCGCAAGAATTATCCAAAAAAACAAAGAGTCACAGTTAAACATATTTTGATGGAAAAACGAGAGATGTTTCATAATAAATAGCTTCAAACCGTGAGGACGAACTTTGTATTTATTTTTAATAAACGTTTGCATAATACCGGCTAATTGTACGGTAATAGTTTGAACAACGTGCTTCTTCGGGTTTATGATTTTTTTGTTAATGCGCCAATTGTATAATACCCTACTCTTTTTTCAAGGTATATTTTCGTTAACATTCATGCAGTGACCTTTTTCTCGTGATAAATATGCGATCCGAATCTAACCTGTTGTTTGTTGGTTTATCATGTATAATTCATTAAAAACGTTTTTTTTCTTCCGCCAAATCAGCGAAGCTATGAAATTTCAGTAGCAACTGAGACCAAAATAGATAACGCAAAGTAACTTCTCGGCCATTGGATAAATAGTTGCTACCTTTCGAGCGCTCGATGTTCGATTTTCACTCCAAGTTCAAAAATCGTCCGTCGCGCAAGCTTTTTTATTTACCAAGCCAATTTCTCGCTTATCATGTAAAATCATATTTCGTTTGCTTAGTTATCTTGTTTGGCGAAATGACTGAGAAATGCAATTAAAACGCACTCTATGTTTTAACAATCTCGAATCACATTTATCGAAATTATTCACTTTTCATTCTCCCGATCAATTCGCTTCGCGATCAGATGACCAGCGAACAGTATATGCGTGCGATGCAAACGCATATACATCATATCGAATGGCGAGGCGAAAAAAAAATAAGTGCGCGCAAGTTGTATCTCTCGTTGAAGAGCAAACAAAGCATCGTGCAAATATTTGCTATCGATTGCGATACAAATGACGATGTCAATTTATAATTAACCATCTCGATAAAAATTTGAGCAACGAGATTGGCGCGATACCAAAACAAGTGCGTTTCATTTGCTTTGGGCAGACGGCGCGAGAAAATAATAATTCATTAAGTGAAGAGTTGACAAATAAAAATTAAAACTTGATCTAATATTAATACGATCGGATAAACGTCTGAAAAAAGACCCCAAGGTCTTTCGATTTGTGCGATTTGCGAGGCAAAATCGGTCGATATTTTTTTTCTCGACAAAACTATACAGAACGGAAAAGAAACAAAAGGCAACGCGAGGCATGATGACGCGAATGATTTTGAGTAACTCCGTATTATAGATCAGAGGTCGCGATCATTGCGGATATCCGTGACTAATTCTCGCGTCTATTGTCTGATTCCTTTATCGCATCAGGTCATAATTAATTGATATATATGGAAACTCTTGTCCGCGTAATCCGTCTTTATCCGCGGACTTCCGCGAAATCTTGCCTCGCGAGTAACGGTCTGATCAATAGATCGCGATTACTTTTTATTCCAAACAAAGTCGTATCAGCTGCTACAAGTTTAATCAAATGCTCGGGCGACTTGATATGTATAGGAAAAATGCCAAATTTGACCCTCAATTCTGTCCCAATATCACATTAAATGTGTGCTATTTCAGTGACCAACTTATCAAATGTTCATTTTCCTTTTTTCAACTAAGGAATTCACTCGTAATTTCTCCTCAGTGTCATAGAATGATAAATTATAATAAAAATAGAGTAGATGCAAAGTCGTAATCATGGAAATCAACATGCTTTTTACGTCGGATTTATACATTTCTTCTGTTTTCTATTGAAAACTGACATGTGAAATTGGCTCGTGTCAAAACACACGTATAGTTATACTTATTCGAACATTCACTCGCACGATGACGCTAAATAAACATATATTCGATATGCAATTGCAGCAAACACGTTTTTTCTGAAATCGTTTTTCGCAAGTTGGGATGTTTCGTGCTTCCGTTTTTTTTCATCTTAACTACCGTATATCAGTCACGTTATTTATACAGCGATCATGTGTTTGCACATTTTGTCAAACACGCGCTCTCTTTGTTTCGCGGCCGATGAAAGGAACAAAAAGTAAAGAATTGCGAATGAATATTTAACGTCTCGGAAACAGGCGGATCGCTTTTCATACCGAGTGTCAGAACTGCGTGTGACGAAAAGTGAGAAAAACGTGAATATTTACTCTGCGATATACGTCGAGCTAGATTCATTGATTATATTATCCGTTCTGAGTTTCATTTAACCAGCTTATGCTAGTCGCAATTGGCATTCGCTAATCTGCTTGTCAAAACCACCATTAGTCATCTCATTCGATTATTATTTTTCTGTCACGATTTTCACGAGGAAACTTTTCGAATTCATTTCCACTTACTTCAATTTGACATTGTTTTTTTCTGTTCGCAATTACCGATGTTTCTGGAAATAAAATACATTCAAGGCATTGTTTTCAAATGAGTGACTCAATTTAAGTTCCCGTGAAATGATCCTTTTAGGCGAGGAAAAATAGTGCCACGAAAGTAAACACGACATATAAAAAACGTGGTTTTTTCCTCGAAGAGCAGTAATTTTCGTACACATATACAATGTGAACGCTCGGTAATTATGGAGATTTGCGCGTGCCGCGCGTGCTTGCCTCGCTGCCTCGCGCCCCACCTCGTTCCCTTTTCCTTTTAATCACCGATCAAGGAGCTATCTACTTGAAAAGAGCTGTCGCGTGGTCTCAAGTGGATGCTAGAAAATCAGAGTGGCTTGCGATAAGCGATGGAGTATATTGCTAGAGAGAATCAACAATTCGCATATTCCGACTCGACTTTTGTTCTCGTCATCTTCTTTTTTGCAAGTTCATCCTCTTTTATACAGAAAAACGTACTCCCGGTGTTTTCAGTGAAACCACAATTATCCGATTTTCACTTTCTATCTATACTTTGAATGACTTCAAATGTTCAATTAAGTTAGAATGGAATATTTATTTCATGAAATCAAATTACTTACTTATTTGTTAAGTGTGAGAATACTTTTATAATCACACATTCAGGTTATGTTTATTTTAACATTTTTTCTGTCGTTGTAAAAATGATAAGAAATGCAGTTAACGTAAAAATAAAGATTAGAATTATCATTATAATAAATGCTGGAATAAATCAAAATATTTAGATTTCGATGAAATGGAAATTGAATATTTCATAAACTTCTAGAAGCGATTATTCAATATTTTATTATATTTCACTACTGATTGAAAACTGAGATATTTGAAAAGAAAATACTGAATATTTATGTTACTTTTTATGTAGAATGCACATAAACAAAGCAATGAAACTAACCTTAGGTTTTATTAAAAAGCTGTATAAAGATTGCTTATTTAATGTTAATTCTCATTTCAAATATTTAAACACATTTTATAACATAGTTTACTTGGGATTTCAAATTATACAGTTTAGTATCATAAACAAATAGTGTACGTACAGGTGTGATCAAAAGTTTAATACCTTCACAGTTTTTAGACAATGGAAATGATTTTCCTTCATGTTATTGGTTTAAATTGTTACTTCCAGTGTTGGAACAAGTTTGAAATATATGCAGTTGTAGAAACTTTCAAATTTATATGCAACCATAAAAACACTTATTAAAATATTCTTGATACAGCAACACCATGAGTTAATATTTACCTCGATCTAGTAGCATTAAACCTGAAAAAATATAATGTGCATTGTCATAATGTTAGTTTATCGGAAAATAATCATTAGCTAATTTTACAGAGTGCGAGTTTTTCTTTTTACATCAGATTTCCGCTTTTTTGCCGCTTAGTTTAGTCATCTTTGTTTCTGACAAGATAAACAGTAATCGAGTTGAGTTTCACAGAGTTTTATTCATTTACCGCGAAATATTCGATAAATTAATAGTTAATAACTGTTTTATGCTGAAAATTACGCTTTTCCAGTTGGTTTTAAGTTTTCATTCCCTTTTTGATTCAAATTATTATTACTTGAATATTCGCAGTTTTTCTAGTAATTTGTTATGCAGAATGCTAATGCACATAATTACGCAATCCCGTCGATATACAAATGCAAAATTCGCTAATTAGTTTCGCGTGCAGTTCACCTTTGATTTTCCTTCTCAAGGCTGCGGTCCTGTCTTCAGCGCGCGACTTTCGCTTCTTGAAAGATCTGGAAAGTCGTTTCTCACACTTTCATCCGTCGTCTGCATTAGATTTGCCGTTTCTTTCTTACATAACTGTCATTTGGCTTGCATTCCTATGACAATTGATTGAATTGGGATTTTAAATTTTGAACATTTGAGAACAAAACAAAAATCAGTTGATATTAAAGTGATTGCTGTTTATGTCGATAACCTAATAGTGCAGAAATTTTCTGTAAAAACACAGTTCAATTTATATGACAAATAATATTACATTAAAGAAACGACGAAAACCAGTATTTCGGAGAAATTATTTGCATTAAAATTATACTGTATTATTAAATTTCACGTACGAAAATTTAATTAAAAAAGTTTAATTAAAAAAAATATATGCAGACAGTGTTATTTGCAGAAGACTTAAATGGAAGTTTCATAGAGATCAATACAATGTGAAATTCTTTTTTTCTATTGCAAATGTTCCATTTATATAATTTTTAATCTTGTCAGAATATGATATATTTTTAAAGAACTTGAAACATTCAATATTTGCATTTGCTGATTACCTTTATATATGAGTCATTTATTTGCTTCAGATATACTTATATTGACGGACTTCTTTTTACCACACTTTTTTATTCCCTCATTTATCATACTTTGTACATCATTTTCCTATATATTTAAAAGTAAACCTGCAACGCAATATGTAAATCATTTTTCGTTGTTGAACATTTGGAAAATAATTCTTCAACATTTATATCATTGGCAATAATATAACGTAAAATAAACTATGATCTACTTTCATAAATCAGATTTTATTAGAAGGCCCCCCCCAAAAAAAAAAAAATCCTCCAAAGACCTTCAGCTTGAAAAACACTCAAATTTTATATACGTAAATTTCATAATCATTCAAGCGGCGTAAAATATGGTAATTAAAAAAGTTGCGAACATTTGTGTGATTTGATAATATATATGACGAGGAAACAGCGCTGATTGGGCAATCGCGAAGTTGGGTTTGTGGCTGAGAACTTTCATATTGAGAGGTCGGAAAATGCAAATTCCAGTGTCGTCAATCTCAGTGTTCTCTCCAAAGTGACGTTCTATTTGGCAAGGATCCTCGCACGTCGCGCGATTCAACGGAGGAACTCTCTAAACTAGTGCGAAAAAAGTCACTGATGCGGGCGACGCTTTCCTGATCAGTTATGCGCTTCGCATACTGTCCCTGTTGCGAGTTCCATCGCAGTCGCGTTAAGATTCATCACGTAGCCAATCACGCATGCTATCGATTACATCGTCAATAGAATGAATTGACAAGTCCCGCGAGTTACGTGCGTAAAAGAATAATGCACGCAACTTCTGCGCTCATATTCAAACGAGCCGAACCATAGCGTTTAGCCGCTCGGAATCAATCGGTTCAATCAGCCGATTGATTCTTCGTGTGTACACTTGGAAGCATCAAGAGCGAGAGAGAAGAAGCACCGCGATGTATTAGAATTCTCGTCGCGCCATTTTTTTCGGCGTATTTCATCACACGACGGATTCTTTTATAATCGGTTCTGTCGTAACGCGATTACGTGTTTGGCGAAAAGAATAACCGAGCGTTCATATATCGAGGCTTGATTGCACGTACGATTTTTGCCATGCCAAGTACTCGCATTTACGACCATTTTGACGTATCCATGCTCGCTTCTTTGATAACGAGTTGTGTCGCTTTTCCTACTCACTTACCGACAGAATTACGAGCAATAAATTCTCTACGGTTTATTCATTTTATAATAGCAGCACCGAAACTTTTCTGTCACTCCATCATATCTTTTTTCCCTTTTTTCCGTAAACACGATTCCTCAAATAAGGCTGATTTATTTCATCACTTGTCCTTTGATAACTCTTTTTTTAGTCTCATAACAGTTTTTCTGGATCTTACTCCGCTCGAATAGTCGCAATATCCGATGCGTCTGCGGAGACTCGTAAGCCGCTATCGACGTCTCTGCGGGGACATCCAGTTTGTCTAATTCTTCGTTATCTTTTGGCTCGCCTCGCAGAAATAGAGCCTCTTCAAAATGCCCCATTTATATGTTAACACCAACCAACGCTCGCACGAATTTCCAAACCAATTTCCAATTGTCTTCGGCTCGTTGCGATTCGCCCCGCACAATTTATCAGTAACATTCCACATCGCAAGATGCATAATCTAAATAACGACATCTGACCTTGTTTCTGTTGCTGTTTTCATCACATTTTCATTCATTCGTAATCGATTGTTTACTTGTTCTTATAATAGAGTCTTTCCTTGGAAGAATATTAAACAACACACAGGTCGACAGACAGACAAACAAAAGTCAGACGAATTCAATCGTCTGGCATGTTTCTTTCAGTTACTTAAGACTTTATCCACGAATTTTTATGCCACAAGAGTTATCGCGCAGTTGATGATGAGCACATTAATTTCATTGGTATCTTTTGAGCTGTGATCGATGAATTAATAATCCTTATAAAGTCGGGCTCGATTCTAAAGTCTTGATGCGGAGCTTTTGAGCGCGGTTACAGTCTTAAGTTCCTTTTGCAACGTTGCAACAGCTTTGAACTTATTTCTGTATTAATTTTCAACAAACAAGATAAAAAAGGCCAACACAAAAGTTTCAACGCAGGGATTCCTTCGCTGGTAAATTTTCTGAGATATTGTTCTTCATTTTCTTATGTCTTTGCGATTTTAATATATTGATATTATACTTATGATTTTTATTTAAATAAGCAATCGTTTAATTTTAATGGTTTCAGAAATAG
>JABFQD010000707.1:0-23033 GCA_022817045.1 Psix sp. ZL-2020 | reverse complement strand
ATAAATTTTTTTAAAAACTCTAATCAAACATGTGTATCGATATTTGCAAATAGAATTTTTATTCAACTTTTGTTTATTATTAACATATGTATATATACAGAAATATGCATATTTGTACGATAATATAATCAATTTCTTATATAAAACAATATATTTATATAGTATAGATATAAAATATTAGTAACATTTGCAGTTTTTAAAAATTCTTTTTAACAACTGTTTTATTATTGTAAATTAATTTTCAAACTATTACAACATGAAATAATTATAAAGCTAGTCGATATAAAATTAATAGTAATTATCATGCGTTTTCTGAAGTGTGTTGGGATAGTTGAGGAAACCAATAGTAGCAACTCTGCTTGCAGAGCTTTGCGCTCAATACCGAAGCCAGCACGATTTAAGTTTGCTGGAGTCTCGTCGCACTTCAAATAATGCCGTTGCACTTGGGCTTTAATTAAT
Organism: Psix sp. ZL-2020; assembly: GCA_022817045.1. Lineage (NCBI taxonomy): Eukaryota > Metazoa > Arthropoda > Insecta > Hymenoptera > Scelionidae > Psix > Psix sp. ZL-2020. The sequence goes on along the minus strand of JABFQD010000707.1, from coordinate 22,574 downwards.
CCAAATGATTACTCCACTGCCGAATTATTTGTATCGCTAAATTAATTATAGAGTTTACTCCAAGCCTCATAAGTTACCATGCTAAGTCAGACCAGCTTAATCGATATCATTATCTATTTTTCTTCTTAGTGGTCAAAAGTTGCAGATCGAACATGCGATTTCAAATTAACGGTACTAATGTGAATTAGAAAGCAAGATCAAGATCTCAATCACATAAAATCTGATTGACATCATTTGAAAATATTTTCAATGAAAATTCAATCAAATGTCACTATTGTTATATTTTTTTTATCTAATCTTTTTACTACTCCAGAAAAAATGATGTAAAAAGATACAATATTTTTAAATCTTTTATATAAATTAAAAAATATAGAGTAGGAATTATTTTGAGAAAATGATTTAAATTGATTAAATTATAACTATAAAATTTACTTAGTATAAAAGAATCAGTATAAGAAAGAATAAAGCTAAAAAAGTTCGATTTAATGTCTGAATTAATGGAAAAATATTAGATATAAAAGGTTGTGTCAATCTCAATTTGGCGTCTAATTTTATTTTACTTTAACCATTAAAATTAAAGTTTTTAAGAATTTATTAAATTTATAATAATATAACTTCGAAAATATTTGTATATTTATTCATTTGATTAAAATTAAAAAAAATAAAAATGTGAACATACAATTTGTAGTTATAGCAAATAAATTCTTTATGATACAAAATGTAATCACGTTTCATTATTACAATGACATTATTACATTACGTCATTACACACTGAAACAAAAATAAGCGAATTAAAAGTTTGATTTATTTCTGACAAAATTTAATTTGAATATGACATTATTTTAAAACTTGTCTAAACTCCCTTTTATTTCAGCTTGACGATTTTCCTTTCTTTATATTCGTGTACCAAGTTCGTTTATCGTAAATGAAATGAAATGATTTGTTGACCTTAACAGTTAATACAATAGAAATTCATTGCAAAACTATATCCTTCAAAAAGTCGACAGATTCTTAGATTAAAACAATGTTGATTTTTGTCGAGAATAAAAAGAGCGAAACTGTTTAAGTCGCAATGAAGCATCGAGTGTTTTGTTTGAGTTTTTGCAGCGACGTGCATTCGAAATTCAATCTGAGCAGACGTCTGCAAGTTGGAGTTGAACAAAATGGCAAACAAATAAACATTTAAGCCCAGCCACCTTTGATCTCAGGCAGCGCAGGCTTTGATTCGCACGGCGGGCAAAGAAACAGACGAAAAAGGGGCCGACGAGGACAAGCGCACTACTACAGCCGGGATTTGGCATCTTCGGGAAGCTCATTACGAGAGTTTCGAACTGCTACGCGACATCCAAGTGCTCGGCCCACTTTCGCCGAGTAATTAACGGACGATGCAATTAATTTTCCAGCCTATTAAATGATTAATGCGTGCCTCCGCCCCAAGAATGATGACCCAGGTTGCCAATTATTTCAACTTTTCAACGTCCAAATTTTCCGTCACACGAGAGCCCTCCAGCGGAGAAGACTCCGAAGTGTCGCTTTCCCATTAACTCTATCTCCTGGCAGGACACTTTGCCGCGTAACAAGTGCTCGTTAAAACGCATCATAATTGTCGACAAAATCGAATGTAAATAATGTTGGTCATTAGAAAACGCAACTCGATCAAAAAGGCAAAGATAATTGCACTTCAACTCGATGAAAACGTTTGCAAAATTTACGCAAAATCATTCAGCTGTTATTTTAAATTGAATATATATTTCTAGCTAAATGTTTGTGCGTATTTATTATTTCTAATAAAATTTAATTTTATTTCTATGGCAATAATAAGTCTCTTCATAATCGAATAAAGAAATGTAAAAATGCAAACGATGGGGTAGAAAAGAGGCTGGCATAATTTTGAAATATCAAATTAAGAATTCGAATAAATTCGGCGAACTGGCGAAAAATGCGTCAGCGACTTGTTATGAATGCAGACGCTTGTCTTTACATTAAGCTTTCAGCGAAAAGTTGTTTGACGAAACTGCGCTGTTTATGACCACTTTAATTAAACCTTTGAATGGATATGGCTGTAGCGTAATTATGGTTATAAAGTTGACAGCGAAATCTACCGGAGTCGTTGCGTCGGGCGCCCAAGCTACATCGGTATAAATCCAGCAGGTTCATTTCACGATAACTCGAGGACGTTTTTGCGAGCAATTCGACCAGTAAAGTAAGATGAGCAACGGTCGGGAAACGAAGAGCAAAAATTGAATTTGACTTTTAGCTGAGAATAAAGTCAACGGAAGAATCACTTAGATTCTGGCCTCTTATAATATTTAAATCAAATATAATTTGTTTGCGCTAGACTGAATATATTATTTCATGCAGAAAAAAATGTTTAAATATGTTAATTAAATTTGTGAAAAAAGAAAAAAATATTTTCAGAAAATAAAATCTGAATTACAACGTGTTAGAATGAAAATAATAAATCAGAAATGTCAATAGTAAAGGCAACGATTTAAAAGGGAGGCCGCAGATAATATTTTTGGCAAATGCAATAGCTTGTTATAATTTCGCAAAACGCCGTCCATAAGAGCCTCAAATGGGAGTGTGTAATGTAACAGTCGCATGGCAATATCCATAAAAGGGACGAGAGAAAACAATATTGTCGGCATCTGTGCCTTCGAGCGCTTGAATGCGACTGAAGGCGATTTCCTGAAACAAAAATGCTAAATTTTGTCGACACGCGTGATATGCATTTTTTCATACTTTTCATTCACATTTGTTCAAATTTTTAATACCTACTTGATTTATATAATGTTAGACGTTTTCATAAGTATTTTTTACTTATACAATTTCCATAAAAATAAATTCAAAACAGAGTACAATAATTCATAGGGCTCTAAAATATAGGGAATATTTACAATAAATATTTATAATCTAAATCAAAATGAGATGTTGGTAATAAGTGCTCTGCTAATAGAGAGAGATATAACATATCATTTGTTCAATCAAGAAATCGTGCACATAAACGTATAAAATTAATCTTGAAACTACAACGAGAACTTAATCATCATTCGTAAACAATGACAAATGTCAACAAAAGTGCTTAATGTCCGTCCAGATCATGAAACGCATAAACTGGTTAGACCTAACATAATTAGACTCTTGATTGCCAGTATCCGATATTCATTAGACCTGAACGAATTTCGCCCAGAGGACAATAATCTCCACGAGTTGCATTGAGGAAATATGAGGGCTACAATAGAACAGTAATTGGCAATTCACAAAGCATGTTATCTGAGCGCCACGAAACCTCAGGCACATTGAATATTGCACTTTGGTACCATACGTAGAAAGATATAGCCAAAACGAAAACAACATGTACAGAGAAATATTTAAGGATTTACGTGGCCGACGGCAAAGCCGGAGCCAAGTTTGGATCACCTCTAATAGGAATACGTGTTCTGGTTATATTTTTCATCGGGCAAAAACTTGTTGCTTCTGTAAACAATCCGCCAACTCATTTCCTTGCTGCAACTCCGAACGAAACTTTTATCTAACGTTAAGACCGATCATTTTTCTTCGGTAGTATGATAAATAATGCAAAGCTTTTATTAGCTAAACATTGACGTTTACAGATTCCGAGCAATCCTCATCGATTTATCTGCGAGACGATCCTATCATTGGCAGCCTCCAACTGCAGCAGTACAGCGAATTGCGAGCTCCGACTGCTGAACGAGCCGCTTTCTACCTTGATTCTGCAATTTCGGGGCGCCAACGGGAAGATGGAGATGCACATATGTTGTATACTTTGCACGTTTATCAGTACAGTGTAGCTGGTAAAGGAGGGGGTATGTATATTAACCCGTACTTTAACTTCAGAAAAACCGAGCGTTTTCCAGACTAAGATAGCTTTAATGAAAATTGTATGCATTAAAAACAGACGTCGGAGGAAAAATTTTTCCTCTTAGTCTTCCTAGGATTAATGAAAAAAGTCTGGATTGAAATAAGTGGTTTAATGTAGGCAATTTTTATAGTTGCTGGAGGTCGCAGTAGACTTCATTTGATGGACTTGGGAAATTCGGACCGAGGAAAATCTTCTGGAGGCATACCTTTGTCAGGACTAGGAAACATTCTTTTAGCTATTTTCAATGGTCAAAAACATCTTCCTTACAAAGACCACAAATTGACCCAACTGTTAAAAGAGTGTCTTGGATCCTTAACCTGTCACGCTGCAATGATAGCTCACGTGTCCCCGAATGCCTCACAATATTCGGAGACGTTGACGACGGTTCAGCTGGCTTCCAGAATTCACCGAATGAGACGCAGAAAGATCAAATTCGTAGGCGGAATAACTCAAGGAAACGGAAGTGGAGGAAGTTCTGGGGAGGAACAGATGAGACAAAACAGCGAGTGCGACCCCAGTTCTAGTGACTTGTCAGCAGATACGGTGATCTATGTAGGGCCAAGTGCGGATGATGCTACGGACGGAGAGCACCCTCCAGTTTACATCCCCAGCCTTAACTCCGGAGATAACAGGTGTGCTATGGGCAGGGTTCTTAGAGGTTCCGCTGCGGAAAGACCTAGTAAAATACCTGAGGAGAGAAGTCCAGCACATAAAGTTACAAAAGCAGTGAAAACAATCTCTCAGATGACTTCCAAACAGACTTCCCCAGCTCATAGTATTACCCCTAAAGCTAGCCCTGCTAGAAAAACAATGGTTGCAAAGGTACAATTATATCATTTCTTAAGGTAATTTCATTTGTTGTCAACCCTTATGAAGTACTTAAAGATTACTTTATCTCTTTCAGGCATCTACAACAAAAATTACAGATTCTCCAACGAGTAAAATTCCTGTTCCCAATCAATCCGGTGGTTCTGACGAACATTGGATAGACGGTCCACGAATCTCCAAATCCAAAGTGGCTGAAGCTCGGCACCTTTTAAAAGAATCACATCATAAGAGGGAAACCTGGATCGATGGTCCAATGCAGCTTAACAAGTCTTCCTTACATCAATGCCAACAACATTCAACAGGCTATGGATTTATGGACAGTCACAAGAAATCGATGATCAAGAAATGGGTAGAAAATCAATCTCATCATATTCAAAGAAGCAAGCACATTGCTCTTAAGGATTCAAAACCTTCACAGCCGGTCAAAGATATATCAAATTTCAAGCTTTGCGAGGATGATAACATATCTTTATCCACAGCTGAAAGCGAAAGTATTAAAGCCAATGAAATCGAGGATATAACTGACAAACTTGGGGCCAAACTCAACCTTCTGAAATCTCATTCACAGTCGAATACTGATTCAGGGTTAGATTTGACCGCTAGTCCAATACTTGACGAGAGTAAAAGTAAAGTCAACATCCCAGAAGAGGAAGATGATGATGAAGAAATAGTCGTTCCACCTCCTCTGCCATTAATAGAGCCACTAAGCAATGGCGTGAGTCGCGAAGTTTCCATGGAAAGCTTAAACCTAAGTCATAAAGATATCGTCTTACCTTCTCAGCACTCCGTTTCTTCAGAAGACGAGATTCTGGAAATCGTTGAGGTAGAAGATTTAGAACCTGTACCTATGCAAGATTCATGTCTTCAAGTCACCGAAGAAGATATAGCCCTCTGTATGGGAGAAAACCCTTTGCCAGAAAGCGACCAGGAAGAACATCCTCTTAGGATACTTAGTCAAGAAAATCTGACAATCGTTTCTACTTTTACAGGTAATTTTCAGCTAATTAAACTGAAAAAAGACAACGTTTCTTTTATTAAATTAGAAATATCTCAAACGAAAAATATATTGATATGATAAAACTGATTTCAAAATTTGATCTATTCCAGATTCCATGTCAGTGGTGTCAGACAGTGAACGATATAGATCGCATTATCCACCTCCTGTGAGTACCGGTGTTTTGCCAAGACCATACTTTGATCACGAAGACTTCTTGGAACAAGAAAGCAGACACAAGTTCGATCAACTAGCACGCTTGCACGAACTCTACCAAAGTAAACTCGCACTGGCGAACGTCTCAAATTCCGTGACTTACCAAAGAGAAAACTCATCCTTGAGCGTTCGAGATACCCCATGTAAGTCCGACATCGATCGTTTTCGATGCAATTCATAGGTATCATTAATATTATAACTCTTCTAAAATTCATTGACAGTTTGAAACATCTTGAAAAATTGCTTCTTCGTCGTTTTTAAAATAACGTATTGACGTAAAATGTGGTTTTCCAGCCAGCACAATTTTCCGTCCACCATCGCGTTGCCAGTCACTGTCTCTGTCAGACGTTTTTATCAACGATACCGCGAGCAATCACGGCAGCATTTACAGCGAACCGACGTATGCCGCAGGCAAGTCTGATCAAGAGAAAATATGCGACAACTGTCGGCAAAGCATGTCCCGACCTTCCACGGCATCCTATTGGTATCCGAGCAGCGTTTCCCACTTGTCGAGCCCAAAAAAGTACTGCGCCAAAGTTGGCGACTGCAACATATCTAACTTGCGTCATCCAGATGGAGCTTCTAATCCGAATTTAAAAGAGGAGATCGAAAGGATACCTGGAAATGGAGCATCTGGTTCTGACCCAGAAGAAGAATATCTTGAAGTCAATAAATTGTTAGCTCATGTTGAAAAAAATGAAAGAACAGTAACTGGCAAAGCAGATATTGAAGAAGACAGTCAGATTACAGGTACTTGAATATTTTTAACGTAAATGACTTGACATATGCTGTTTTAGTATATTTGCATCTACTGAGTCAATTCAATTTCGCAGCGAGCATTCCTTTGGAAGTTAACATACCATCTTCAATACCATCTACTGGAAAGTTACAACGGAAAATTCTTTCTTTGGGATCTTCTTATGGTTTGAATAAAGATGGGTATGATTCCGGAGCTGATTCAACACCCCGAGCAGCTAAATTATCTCCAGCGACGTTGTCCAGACACCGAGCAGAAAGTTCTGGTTATGATAGCATTGTTCGAGACAGCGAGACAAGTAGCATCGGTAGCGATTCATCGAGACAAACCAGTGGTTTACAGGACCATCAAAGTAATTAATATTAGGGTAGAAAATATAACACTAAATAATCAAACGAGTTTAATTAATAATAATTTAAAATTTACATTTATATGAATCTAAAACTACTTTTCACGAATGTGAAAATTAAAAATTATTTTATAAATTAGTATTAATATTGTTTTTATTAAGTTTATACATAGACAATATCCATTCAATTATACTCAAAAAATTGACATCCAATTTTATGCAAAAGACTCTTCGAGCTCATCAATCAATGTCCTTATTTGCATGCCATCTATTTTTAAGGGTCACGTAATAAAATCAAGCCAATCATTTCTTTTTCTTTGCGTCAACGGCATTATTCATATTCCAAGATCAAGGTTCTCATGACGTGAAAAATGACGTTGAAAATATTTTACGAAACATTGAATTCTCTCGTTTGACGCTGTAAGTTGGGTGATTCTTCTCAGGTGGTGCTTTGGGCGTTCTAACATCGACGTTGTGCGGGTGTTTCAGCGGTGGGACGGCTGGCAGGGTTCGCGCGACAACAAGCAGAACCGCCGAAGTTGGCCGCGCTGATCCTCGCCTACTCAGGCGAGGACGTGGATACCCTGGACAGGCGCGCGCAACTTCGCTCGGTTCCTCATGGCAAAACGTCCCGGATCCTCAGGTTACGTCTATGCCAACGTCTTCTTAGACGTGAACTTGCTGAGGCTAAAAAACGACTTATGGTGCCTGACGATCGCTGGAGTTATGAGCGTAAGATTTTTTCATCATTATATAAAACTTGAATTTTTAGTTTAATTAACAAAAATTTAACAAAATATCATAAGATTTTTTGATAGATTTAGGCCAATATTTTATTATATTATAAAATATGTGGTCTTATATTTATTCCATTAATTGGGTAAATCACAATATCTTATATTAATTAATATTTTATAATATAAAATATTAATGAATTGAATATGCAAATTCATTCAAAAAATGGAAATTGTTATCCTTATTTCAGTGCACGTGGAGAAAAGTATGGATTGGCAAAATCCTTCTTTCCTTGAAGCCTTGGAAGCAGAAACTTACATTCTGCGCAAACGAGTCGAAGCCTGCAAAAGTCACGTCCTGCTGGTCACTTGTTTCGACTCTCGTCCCCGAGCTCAGTTCAAGTCTCCGAAACCCACGAACGTCGTATAACACAGAATCGGGTCAGCCCGTGTGACCGCGTGCTGATCTCGACTCGACATCTTCTCTATCTACTTGCCCTGAACACATTTTTCACCTGACCAAACAGTATTATCGCTCGACAATTGCACATTAAAAACTTTTGCATTTAATAATTATTGTTTATTCCTGGCAAGTAGATTCTAATCTTTCTCGAGGGGAAATTTCTATAGTTGCTATAACGTTGTTTCCTCCATAGACAATTCTGTTTTACTCGTATGAACTAAACAAATTTTTAACATTTTTGAGATAAAAATGATTTTAAAAGAATTTTATATCTTCATTTTTATAGCAGTTTTATAACTGTCGATAGAAAATGATTAAGAAAACCACAAGACTGTTTATACAAATTTGATACGATCATTTTTGACTCGTATTTTTTAGACAAACTTTATTTTTAATCGATGTTAAATACGACACCGAGATATCTCGATCAATTTTTGATATTTATTTTAAGTAACAAGTCGTTGACGACGTTGCGTTTGAACAAATTTTTCTCCAAAATATCAGTCAAATATCCTTTATAAATCTTACCAGTAGGCTAAGCTCGAATATATGTGTTCTTGAGAAATATTTATTCAAATTTTTGCAGTTATCTTTAATATTTTAAAGCCACTAGATACAAAATGAAAAAAGTTATAATAAAGAAAAATGAAGCATGTATAGTTTCGTATGTTTTTGATCGATATTGTTATGTTACTTTGAAATAATAGTATTAAAAATACTTAAAGTTGAAACAAGCTGAATCAATTCATATTATGTATAAATTATTTACTACATTTTTAATTAAAATAATAATATTTAAAGTTATGTGAATAGTATCGTATATGAAATTATACCATTATATGCTATTCGTATGTGTTTCATTTTTAATAAAGATAATGGAACTTTAGTTGAAATCGTGTACATAAAAAGGTCTAAAACATTTAATTACTTGTAAATAGCGCTTTCATTTAATTGGCGCAACATATGTAATCCAGTACATAATGTATGTAAAATAAATGGTACCATCTGATCGAAAGCAGAAAAACGTTGATACCGTTGCCAGCAATATAAAACTGATATATAGTTGATGTTTAACTACCTGTTATGCGTTGTTATTGTTAAATGTCTACTGTTAAATTTGTACTTCGATTTTAAAAAGTATTTATTGGGGAGCCGAGATCCATCGTTTTTTGTAAATACGAATTTATTATTACGTTCGATCATTTGACGTGATATTTAATAGGAATACTGCATGCTAGTGTTTGTGCAATAATTACACTTAAGCTTCAATTCCCTCCACGTGAGACACGTACATAATTTCAATTTTGTAGAAATGATGTGTCCAAACGTAGCACCCAAAAATGCTAAAATATAAATGTAGGAAAAGTAAAACATTTTCTACTTTGTATAATTTTTCATATGCTTGAAAGATACAAATTTTAAATCTGAAAGTGTTGGTTTTAAAGATAAGAAGCATTTTTGATAAGTATTTTACTCTTCCTTTACCTAATGTTCTTCAAAAATCATGTCATCGCATTCAGTTGATCGTTGCATAATAGTCAGTGTAAAATAAGACAAGTCGGTTGATTTTAACCGATTAACAAACGTCCAGCGGTCGAGATATCCGGTTGACGTTTGACTCTGAGCGATGTCGGAAGTTTTATAATTTTTTACATTCGAAGATGACGCACTGCCAAACTAATTGTACGATAAATAGTGATGCACATACATTCATTCGACTTCATATTTATAGCCTAATCTTGTTGTAAGTCTAGAATAGCTCAGAATTGATCACGTATTTGAACTTTGGTTCGTGCATTTCCAAAAAAAATATTCTTCCAAAATACGTACGTTGATTCCTAAACTCTTAAAAAAACTAAATTCTGTTCTGGTTGAAAAATATCATTTTTCCTTGCATTTAGGATTTTGTGAGTTGAATCAACGAACGTATTATGTAACTTTGGATATAATTATTTTTCTATCTGTGAAAATTAACAAAGAAGAAAAAAGGATGTAATCCCACTTCAAAAAGTACCTTGACCTGAACATTCTCAAACGAGTCCAAGTCATCCCCTATTATCTTTATATCACAATACTTGTAATATATTTATTATATTTTATATGTACAAATTAGTAATGAAATTCTTGTAATAAAGATGAAATTACAACGAAATCGTTTTTCCACGTTTCTTTTTTCATGCTGGCATTTTATAATTTAGTTGAACATTTAATTGAATTTTCAGTACCTATTTATAAGCACTTCTCTTTTAATTAAAATGAATTTAATTGAGTTAATACAGTTTTTGTCTCTTTGTATGAAACATTACATTATAATTGATAATATTTTCCTGTTAAGCTGAAATTTTATTGGTAAACTAATAAATACACAATTTTTCCAAAAGTATTTTTATTAAATAAGAATAATGTCTTGAAAAGAATATTTTCCGCAAGTGCCTGCTGAATTGGAAAATCTAAAAACGAGCATCGAATTCTCGAAAATTCTGGACAATGTTTTCAAATCAATTACAGTTAAGAAATATTAAAGATGCAATGAAAATATCGAGAATGATACAAGTTTGTATATCGACTACAATGATCAATTAAACTTAACATACGAAGATGAATGCGTGTAAAATTAAATACATGCTCTATTTGCTGGCACTTATCTCAAGAACAGTAAGTCGTTCAATGCACACTGTACAAATATTTTCTTTTAATTAATTTACTCGATTTATTTATATTTGTCTTATTAATTAATAAATATGGCGTTGTTTTTTACTTTTCTTCACGTATACTGTTGCATGGTCCTACGGCATTATCAGCACATAAACACGATCTTCCACCACGGCCGTCTGGCAAACAAAGCTGCTCCTTCGTACAATGACCGTGATCAAATTGACACATATTTGATACTGAAAAATATTTTTTAATATTATAATTAAAAATATTTTCTGTCAACGGTGATAACACTTATATTATATTCTATACGCTTATATCACATGAGCTATTATATAATCATCTTCTTTGATTAAATACACATTTGTTACGTAATTACGATTAAAATAAATCTTAATTTTCATGTAATACATACCAAATATAAACATTAGTAGCTATAAAAGTATTTTATACATTTCTATTTCGCATATAAAACATTTAAATTAAAACACACAAATGTTTGTCAATCAATATTAAAAATTACCTTGAGGGCACGTTTCAGGTACGGCAACTATATCATAAAGTTTTCCATTACCACCTGGCGGAACAGGAATAGATGCTTGCTTCTCTCCAGTACTTTTAAGCGCGACTTCAATTTTATGGCTAAAAATTAAATTATTCAAATATATGTTTTTTAAATATAGATTCACTTCTTATCACATTTTATTACATATATTTTTATACTAGTATTTTATTAAGCAAATTTAGTTATTGTTATTCTCATTTTAACAAGAATATTTTGGTAATCAAAATAGAATTAATTTGATCAAATTACGTTTTCCAATCAGTCCAGTAATAATGATTTTGCGAAATCGCTAATCCAAATGGATAAGACAAATCTTTGACAACTGCCCTAATGTTTCGAGACTCGATACTTATGCAATCTGAAATGATAAAATATCAAATATTAGCAAATATATTCATTTAGAAAATTATTTCTAATATTAAATTTTAAATTAACATTTACAGTAAATGAAGTAAATGAAAAGTAAATTTACATCATTCACACAAATAAAAAGTTATTTTTTTATAAATCGACATGGATAATAGATTATTAATTTTTTTCTAGTGCATTCTAGTTAAAAATAATTCATTGCCACTCAATCGTTTCCATTGCTTTAAATATAGTTTTCAATAAAAAACCAATATATTAAAATTCAATTAGAAATTTATCAATTTAATCATATGTATATTTATTTTTATTACTTATGCTCATCGTTCCAGCATCAGACCAACAAAGTTCATCAGATGACCAATCAATGCAGAGCGAATTCGGTAGCTTAACTTTATCTCCACGTAAAAATAATTGTCGATCTGTTCCATCTTCATTTGCCCATTCAATTTTTGGGTCTGCCCGCATCCAATCGGACCAGAATATTTTTCTATACAAGAAAAAAATTGTCAGTATATTAAAACAAACAAAAATCTCAAATTATAACAATCATAATTTTTTCAATAACCCTCTGTATGGATGCACGGCGATTCCCCTCGGATTTTCAAGGCGTTGATTAATCAGAACAATCCTTTTCCTTGTGTCCAAGTTTGCGGCTTCGACCGTGTTTTTAGCTGAATCTGTCCAGAAAATGTTTCTAGAAATCCAGTCGATAGACATACCTTCTGGACTGCCGACTCCAAACATGAAAGACTCAACCTGTGTTCCATTGTAGTTCAATGACACAATTTTATTATCTGTAAAATGTGAAAAAATATAATGAATATGAAACCAGCATAAATTATTTTCATAAATCTAAAGATATGACCTTAACCGTGAAATTAAATGAATAATATATAATATAATTTTTACCAATACAACAAATATTTGAAATATCATATTTTGTAAGTTTCATTATAAATTAAAATATTTATTAGAATAAATTTTATACTGCATTTGTATATAACTAATTAGCAATTCTTACTAATGATGTCACTGAAGTAAACCCTATGAGCACGACAATCAATCTCTAAAGCAACAGCAATCTGCTTATCGTCTATGTAAATTGGACTGCCCAGATTGCTAGCTCTTGCGTTGAAGGGAATCTTATGTGTAGAAATTTCCTGATTCACTAAAAGGAAGTTTGCTTCATGGTGCATTTTTGGATTACACTGTGGGTCTCCATCTAGACAGGAACCAGTTGGTACGCAGTTAAATCCATTTCCGTAGTATCCCTAAAGTAATATTTCTAAGTTTAATATACACTGTTAAAATTTAGTGTTAAAAGAGATCAAAAATAAAAAAATCATAATATTTACAAATATAAATAAACAAATTCCATAATTGCAATACACAAAACTTGCATTATTAGATATTGTTGTAACATTATTTATATGCTTTTGATACTCTTTGCACATATGACCAAAATAATTAAGAAATTAATTGCAAAAATGTATTCAAATTAAATAATTAAAATACTTTAATAAATTTGAATATTTAATCAAATATAAATCACAGATTATTTGATTATTACAAAACCCGAATAATATTCAGAAAAACTTAAGCAAACTAAAAAGAATGAAACTTATAGATCTCACATGAATATGTAATTTTCGCAATGACAACAGTTATTCTAAGGAGTTTACACAATTTTTGCTCTGTTAACATTTGTTAGAGCAACTTACCGGCTTACAAACGCAGACGTAGTTGCCGGAAGTTTGATTGTAACCACAGACAGCGTTTCTGCCACAAGTATTTAGAACATTACATCCGATATGATTTTCGACACACTGGTTCACCCCATCGCCATGGTAACCACTCATGCAAACGCAGTTATAGCTGTCAGTACCATCCTTAGAAGACACACATTGAGCATTGATGTGACACTGTGATGGATTCGTAGAGCAATCTGCCATAACACACGAGCCATCTACCAAAATGTATCCTGTATCGCAAGTGCACTCGTACCGACCGCTCGACGTCATATAAGAGCACTTTTCGTTGTCTTTGCAGTCATCGTGATCATTACAGTCATCTATAATCAGGCACAAGAATATTTTTAAGAAATTTATCACAGAAATTGATTTATAAATAACGTTATCCTAAAATAAACATAATGATACTTTTTAAGTACTTTTGCCATATTTTTGAAAAGTTTTAATAACTCGAAAATGCAAATAAATTTCATGCTTAAAATTTTGTAACAAATGGTAATGTATTTGAAAGATATAGCGGATTCATTTTAATTTGTTCCATAACAATGTGCTGCAAAGCGATATGAATTTCGCGAATTAAAAAAATTGTATATCTCTGTGAAGAAAATAACGCTGGGGATTAAAACGGTACTTTTTGTCTCTCAGATAATTGTTAGATAAAGTTACAAAAGATAAAACTGAATTCGACTATATGATTCTTTTTATGATATCATATATTCAAAAAGCATGTTTGATGTTTATTGATACAAAAAACGGTCTGTAGTTAAAAAATTAAAGAACAGAAAATATTATGTTTCTAAAAAATTATCTAAAAACACAAGATATGAATTGCAGTCTCATTTTATTGAAAAATATCAAATAATATGAAAATAAAAAAATATAAACTGTTATTTTATTAATTATCAAAATGATCTGATAATGACAATATGAACTATTCCGTTTTACTCTTCATTATTTTCTGAAAAATGTAGAAATTATTGCAAAAGCACACTTCTGTGTTGCAAAGTGTAATTAATAAAAAAGTGAAATGAGCACCAATCGCGTAACAAGTTCTGCCATCGCCTTCGAAGCGAGGATTGCAAACGCATTTTGCAAAAGGCTCGGCGTGCTGACAAGACGCATGGGGGTCGCATATGTCTACGTCGAAACAAGAGACTTCTGTGAAAAAATTGGAAAATGAAAAGATTATGTCCTGATCTGAGATGTGAAGTCAAATTATAATTGCAAAAGGATTTCTGGTGAAATGTCATGAAAGTATACCTGTTTTGACACATTCATAGCCGTCACCTTCGTAACCTGGTATGCAACGACAAGCGTAATCTTTAAGGCTGAACTCATAAACACACTGAGCGTGAGGGTGACATCGATTTACTTCGTTGCAAGATACTAAACAGATTCAAGAATGACTTAGATATCGAATTAGGAAGCAAATTGTACTGTTTCAAAAAGTAAAACAAAATAATTAATGTAAAGTAAAAACAAAAATCAAATTTAAACCATGTTTTTGTAAACAAGGAATTACAACATTTCAAAAAGAACATTGAAAAAGTTATGTAAAAATATATAAAAATCATATTATGACTGACATTTTTTCTTAATTAAATCAACTTGTTTCTACTTTAATCTTTGCTGTGATTAAATTATCAAAGTAAGCTGTTTTCATTGAGCAGAAAATTTGATAATTGTGATACATAGATTATGGTAATCTGGTGTTAAACAGGCAAAAAATAAGCTTGGGAGAGAAGCTAAGCGAAGGGTGTGTGCGTACAGTGGGATCCGTAGGGACCCTTGGTGTGGAGTCGTAAGCCTGGCAAAGGCACGCACAAGTCCTCCGGTCTCGAGTTATCAAATGTCTCCTGATGATAGAAGCCCGGCGGACAAGAACAGAACTCTCCGTCACATTCAGCCAACGGGTATTCGTACACTAAAATGCATCACGGTCAACTTCATCAAATCCTTTTTAAAATTTGTTTGCACCCATATCAGATATACCATGCATTTAAATGCCAACACATGCCGTCCTCAACTTCATGCAATGTTCGAAAACACTTTGTTGTGCAATCGATCTCATAATATTTCGTTTGAATTCATGTCGAAATATAAAATAAGCTCAAATTTGCTTTTCGATTGGATGTCACTGAACATACGATCTCGAATTGCATCGCCACTGCCCTGCATTGCGTCTTCAGATCTGACGCAGATTCCTCCTGAGTACTCCCAATTATCTGGACACCGACAAACTCCGATCCAACACTTGGGAATTGGCACTTGTTCAACTACGTCTCCTTCAGTTTCAGAATAACAATGGTAACCGTTTCCTTAACAAAATTCATTAAAATTAATTATCAGTAATCAAGTTCATTTTCAATAAAACTTTTTTTAAGCTTTTAGTTAAAAGGAAGCTAATTAAATTATTATTATAAAAATACTGTCAATGCAATTCTCCAGTATAGAATCATATCAACGCATGAAAAAATAAAAAAAATATTTGTATAATTAGAGATTAATGCAGATTTTGTAGTTGAAATTTTATTAATTTTTTGTATTGATTTATAAACATTGTTTGTAATAAGAATCAATTAAGTATAATTACCTACGTATCCATGGGAACAAATACAGACGTACATATGTTTATTACCATCATAACTACACATGCCGTGAGGAGAACAATTATTGGCAACATCACATGATACTGAAAAGTAACATTCAATTGAATTCTAATCGAATATATAAATAATTTATAATAGACAAAATTGCATGGTAATTTATGACTACATATTATACCTTGGTCATTAGAAATACATCCCTGTTCTGTATTTTCATAACCCGGAAGACATTCACAAATTGGTTCGCCACTTATTGTAGTACACTGTTCATTCTCTGAGCAGCTAATCTCATTACAAGAAGGCAATTCTAAATTAAAAAAGTAAAATAAATAAAAACATTTTACCGATTCAATTACATGTAACAGACAAATAAATTGACACATAATAAAATAGTTAAACAATGAAAATTAAAACAAGTCATAATGAAATTGTAAAAACTCGATAGGAAAATTAAACATTTAATAATTGCTCATTCACTTTCACAAATGCGGCCATCCCCGGAAAATCCTGTTTTACATTGGCATATGTGACTTCCTTCGTTATTAATGCATAAAGCGTTCGGAGAACACACATGATTGCCTGCAATACATTCATTAATATCCACGCACGTTGCGTTTCCATGATTGTCATACAAGTACTGGTATCTGTAATAATATAAATAATCATTGTATAACAAAAATTTCAGATGTAAGAAAATTAAAACTTGATTACTAAAAGCTGCTTTTATCAAGTCAAAGCATTGAAAAAGGTGCTTTTAGCTATTTCATCTTAAAATAATTTATCTGAAAATCTCACCCTGGATTGCAAACACATCTAAAATCATCTCCTTCGACAATGCAGGAACTATGAGCACCGCAAGTGGATTTTCCCTGAATGCAAGGATCTTCTTCTTCCAAAGGAGTCATCTTCCCGCTTATGGCGAACCTAATGATGCCTTCGGGACCTTCGTAAGAAATACTCCCTCTGGAAAATTTAAGTTTCGTCGTGTCTTCGTTTTCTTTGGTTGGAGCATAGCGACACTCGTCGTATGAAATAATTTGGTCCTCGGTCACAGGATATTCAGCTTTTGAATCTATTAATTTAAACGTTCGACTACTACTCGAACGAATGATTCCTGGCTGAGTTCGAGTAAAAATTTCTTCATAGTCTGAAAATTCCACACGATCTGATTCTGATAGAATTGGAAGCGATCCCATAAAAGTGATATTTGCTCTTAGTTGGCCGTAAACGTCCAGTCCAGTAAATTTGCTTCGTATTGTCAGACTGCTTCCAATTGTTTTAAAGAATATTTCAACGGTATGATTAAAGACTCCACCTACAAGATGAAAATATTTTATTTTAAAACATTCAAAACAAATATTTGATGAAGTTTAACATTAAAGAAAAATAAATTGTAATCTTGAATTAATGTGAAATTGATAAAACAATAATCTTGTACAAAAATATAATTTTACACTGTGTAGTTTTTGAATATTTAAAATATAAAAACGTTACCAATGTATATGACTTTTTAATATTTAATTCAAGTTTTGATCATTTAATGAGAAAATAAAGAATAAATCTCCTCATAAAAAGGCACCTGTCAATTGATAGCCATTTTTAGTTTCCCCAGTCGGTTTCGCAAACAACCAACCAATAATTCCCCCTAGATTCGTAAGTAGTTGCAAACTTGGACCAAAGTCTTCAGGAAACTTCGATAAAGCTGTAAAAGTTCTTCCATCCTTTGTTTGGATAAAACATTGCATATCTTTCTTGTCAAATGTTTGACCGTTGATTGTTCCAGATATTTTTCCAGACACTCTCAATTGGTTTTCTAGATAAAATAATTTATGAATTACTTTAATTCTTATATAGAAATATAAAAGAAATCATTTTCCAATAAATATTAAAAAAATATAATTAAACCTTTCTTATATTACAAAATATGACATATTTAAAAAGATGAATAAAATAATGAAAGACGTACAAGATGATTGAATAATAATTAAAAGTTTATGTTTATCTACACTAACAAATGTAATTAATAAGATACAAAATGATCAACCTTAACAAGAAATGTATAGAAGGATTAATAATTGTGATTAAGAAATGGACCCAAGTACTATAACGTGTATTGTAGAGCAAATCTTTAACTTTATCTTTGTCATTGTAACTAACAAGCGTAAGTTTATGAATAGTGAGGAGGCGTTGGTGACGCTCATTTGCGTAAACTATGAATAGACCAGAAGTCTACGGCGGATCTGTTACGGATCACTCGAAACGCGCAAACTTTGTAGACGATAATTTAGTAAGAGTAAACACCGCGAGCATCTGCCTGTTGTCAAAAGGAATGTTTCCTGCTTTTGACAAGCAGTTTAGTACGTTAAGCTCGATTTACCAATTGGCAAACAGGATTTCCCGTTTCCAAAATAATCCTTCTTGCAACTGCAACAGTAGCCTTCTTCGTAATCAATGCAAGTTGCTTTCTTGTGGCAAGTAGCAGCTCCAATCCGACACGTCTGAGTTTTTTCATTATATTTGTCTGAAAATGATGAATACATTTTTCAAAATGAACATTATTAAACAATTAATATCATATCAATATCGAAAAAATTGACTTCTTATATTAGTATTTTCAAAATTTATACAAACTTTCGGTCGCGTCTGGAGTTTCAATGTTATTATCTCCTTCAATAGGACCAATACGGAAAATCCAGTGGCCAGGTCTGTTGATGTTAGACAGTCTAAAAATAAAAGATTCGGATTTCTTATTAAATTCTAAAAATGTTCAAGTATCTGATTAATTTTCACTCGAAGAAACACACTTATCGATATTCTCAACTTGATCAGTTCCCGATCCGAATAAATAATATCCCTTATCTTCACTCATAAATCCAGCCTGAGCCTTAGCATCGGCCAAGCCAGAAGGATGAGATTCGGCCTGTATCCATTGAATGTCATTTTCAGGGTAGAGTAATTCTGTGTAAGAATGCGTTCCATTAGATGAAATGACCACTTGATAAGTATTGACCTAAAACAGTATATTTCAAATGAAAATTGCATTTTCAAGATTAAACTTTAATCTCAAAGTCCAAAGGATTAAATCTAAGACCTTATCAGCTTTTTCGTTGTAATATCCGACTTCTTTCCAAGTAGCTATAAACACACTCATCGGTATAAAATCCTTGCCTTCCTTAAAAGCATTTTGTATGGTTGCTCTAGCTCTAGAAATGATTTCCGGAGAAGTAGTTTCTGTCCAATAAACATAGCCAGACGCCCTGGTGTCTACATGGGTGTAAAGAGGAGCTATCGTCGGATCGTCCAGAGGAAAAGGGATGTTGTAAAATCGCTGCATGGGTCTTAAAAACGACAAAACGCCATTTCCGTTCACCTGAAACAAATATATACAATCCAGATCTCGTAACAGAGTAGCGTCTTAGTTGTACGCTAGATCAAAGTGAAACTTTCTTCACCTCCAGATTTCGTTTTTGAAGTTAAATTTAGACAGTTTTGACTGTGTAAGCGCGATGAAAACATAATTACTGCTGATTAAAGCAACGCAAACACTCTAATGGGATCAGTCGTTAAGAGGCGATTTCTTCAATTGCCTAAAGTGAGCTGAGCTATCTGTTGCGCTCCACGTGCCGAGGCGCTTCCAAACACTCAAGTCGCTTGCTTGATTGATGTGCGCCACCGTTAATAACGACCTCCCACAGTCCCCCGATCGCATCGTTCTGGATAATTAATCGTCTTGCAGCAATATCTATTTTTAATTGACAAGAATCACGTCGTCGCCATGGTTTCGCTTAATCGTTTCTAATTCATTACTTGATGACAGCTTAGAAGTGAACAAATTTGGATTCCAGTAACATTTCAATGACGAATTTGTTCCCAAGAAAAACTACACGTTTTGCGTTTTCTTCAAACTTCCAAATTCAACTTCTGGATTGCGATCAACTTAGCATTTACAAGTTACTAGGTCAAGGGTCACGGTAATAAGTATATGAATGGCGCGAAAATTCAATGGAATCTTTTGAATTGGAAATCGCTGGGGTCTTTGTTCGATCTAAGAATGAGTAGCTAATTCGTAACCGTGGCTTCGAATTGATTCAAAGATAGAACTAATTTCGGGTTTGTTGACACGTGCCACTAACTTTTCAAATCGGCTTCGACGATCTAAACATAGGTCGCGGGGGTCAACGTTTAGACAAGAGACTAGAATCTTTAAATATTTATCGCGTACGAAATTCGTCCGATTTTGATTTATAAGATTTAAAATTAGGTTTACAGGGTACAAGCGTGTTCGAATAAGATACACGGAACGGAAAAAATAATAGTTATCCGTCTTCGATAAAACTTTTCGCTAATCCTTAATGCTGAGATTAACAAAATAGTAACTTGTAAACAAGAAAAAACAGCCGATTTGCACGAGATTTGAAAGTATCAACATTACTTATCTATTGCTATTAATAAGAATTTTCTCCGATCGCGTAGTTAGATTGTTTTCAAATTCAAATGGAAAATTTATATTTTCCGTTTTATCAAAGATTAACCAATGCGGTAAAAATGTAAAAATAAATATTGAACATTTGCGTAAGGTGGTGTAAAAAAGTACTAGAAATAAGAAGGGTTCGACTGTTTTGACCTTATTACTCGCGCGGAATTGAGTATATTTTAGAAAGAAATGAAAAAAGTGATTTATTTGACGAAATTCCCGGGAAAACGAGTAGTAAAGTGGTGTGTATATATTAACAAAATATGCGTAGGCGACATGATCGGATGAGACAAATGCGAACCATTTAACTAGTGTTGCAATTTTCTTATCGACCCTGACCTAGCTCTAGATATTTACATTTTTTTTACAGACGAGCCGAGATAAGAGACATAAATCCCATAGGCGGAAGCACGAGTGACGAAAGGCCTCGCCCAATGAGAATTCGCATTGCGCGATGAGTGCGCGAATAACGCAATCATGTAATCGTTCGCAATCATTCTCATGATTAGGATTGTCGACGATAATCGCGAATAGAGATGATTGTGCGTGGGCCGAACCCTTAAGTAGACCGTCGGCTTATCCCGTGTCACGTGATATCTGTGTCAATCAATTCGCACGTAACACCAATGTGATACATATTTGGATAGCATTAGTATCTCACTTCTCCGCTAATCCTGCAAAGAATCAGCGTTAGGAGGTGCAAAAAAGCAAATATTAATCTGCGAAAAAAATAGTTCATTTGGTTATTAGAATTGTGTTTTTTATTTGCATTTTTTAGATAATCCAATTGGATTAGAATGGCATCAAAATGATTGACGATTTCAATTGAAAGGAAGATAAAAATGTGGTGACTGAAATGTGAAGTCACTGAACTTATTTCGCATTACATAATTTATCAATTGTGTTGTCTTCTTGAGCCAAATTTTCGTCAGTTTAAAAGTGATATACGCTTTAATTCTTCAGTTAAGTAAATTATCAAATATTTGTGGCATTTACATTGTTGGTCAGTGAGAACGAGGATAAATTGAAGTATTAAAGAGGTAATCAAAATAGTCCGAGGGCTACATCATCCACGCTAAAAGCAGAAACGAAATTTATTGTTTCTTTGATTGTTGTTTTGATGTATTGTATGTAAGCTCTTATATATTTAAAGTTGACCGGATTACTCGTTATGACAGAGCTATTTTGACGCAAAACATCTTTTGTTTGATTGTCTCATCTGAATTTGAATCTTCTCGACGATAAAATTTCATTGGACTTGTTATCATACAAATTTCCAGAATTAATCATTGCACTGTACGCAAATAGCAAGAAGGAGTATATGTCGAACAATTTAAGATGCATTTTCGAATTGTGGAATCAGATTTATAATCATTTGAAGTGATAATGATAGACCAAAATTGTTCAACTGTATTTATTTTTCATTATAATTACATTTTTTAATTATGTATAGACAAAATAAAATATTTAATACAAATCCAATTGATTTAGTTTATGGAATTCTTTTGTTGTTAAAACAAAGTTTTATTTTATCGAGAAATTTTTTTCATTAAAACATGGATTTGTATAAAAACTTGAAAATTTAAATTAAAAACAATTATTATAATATAAACTTTTATTTTTATTAAAAAGAACTTTTTTAGTCAGAATATACAGTCTTACAAATGGTCATTGAATACGAATTAATTTTAACGACGATGAAGAAATGCTCAAAAATGAACTACATTTTCTCAGAATAATTTATATTTTCAAAAACTTATCGAAACATTTGTTAAACTCGCAATCCAGTTATAGTGACATGACGAAATCGAAAAAATATCAAATTAGAAAACAAACAATGAAATAGAAAACATTACTAAGAAAATATTAAGAATTTGTAACTTTTATAAATATAAGTATAACTTTTATAAATAATTGAAAAATCTTTATT